>JASSUY010027594.1:0-33856 GCA_032466535.1 Forpus xanthops | reverse complement strand
CCTTGGGTGGCATGGTTTAGTGGGAGGTGTCCCTGCCCCTGGCAGGGGGGTTGGAACTGTATGATCTTAAGGTCCTTACCAACCCTAACTATTCTATGATTCTATAATTCTATCTTTCAAATTTTATCAACTACTTTGTAAAGCTGCAGACAGCTTTTAATTAAAATTGACTGGGAGAAATAGATAACTTCCCTTCAGGTACAAAGTGGTTGTTAATGGTAATAAATGCTGGGAAAACCAAAAGAAATATCAGAGCATAAGATCAAGGAAGCAGTCTGGGAGAAGCAACTTGGGAGTAGGAACTCTGTAATGGAAAACGCTGGCAGTTGCTGGACATTTTGGGCTATTTGATATCCAATCATGACCATTTCATCCTAGTTCTCTTATAACATACTCTGATTCCTCCACTCTCTTTTTTGTCTTTCCTTTTTTTCTGCTAGAAAATATGCAGCCTTTGAAAACAGGATAAAACTGAAAGGCGAATGATATAGAATAAAAAAATGTGCATTTCTGTTAAAGTCCTTTTTCCTCACTCACATCCTGATTGTGTATGTTTCATAATTCTAATGAAGAAAGTGAGCATTATGTATTACTTACTTAGTATATTGGGTATTTTTAGGGTGACAAGGACTACCACATTATAAAGAGAAATAGAGGGAAAAAGAGGATCTTCTTTAGGTAAGAAACATGTCATGTTTATTGAAATGTGAAAGCACAACTTAATAATCTCAATTGGCAAAAAACCTTCAAAGTCTTGTAACAGCCTAACACCTTAAGAAAACAAAAATACACAAACTTCGGCTTTTTATATAAAGACTCAAAAGAAATAAAATATTAAGTACTATTAAATCTCATGTAAGAACAGAACAAAATGAACTTTTTTAATAAGTCTACATTCCCTTCACAAATTGTAAGTTAATTTGTTTCCTATATAATGTTTTAAAAGGTCTAAGCTTATAATTAATGTAGACTACCAAGTAGTGAAGCTATTTATCAAACACTTCTGCAAATTTTGAGCAAAGATATTGTAAAAAAACCGAAGGAATCAATTAACAGCAAACCTAGTTATTATAACCAACCTTATAGAGTCTAGTCTATAGGTTACATTTCCCAATAGGGGAAGAAATCTCTTCATTTTGGGAGGTTTTGAATCACATTTTATATCACCTGGTAAAAAAAAAAAAAAAAAGAAAAAAACAAACAAAAAAAAAATCCCAACATTATCCTTTGTAAACATGGAATAAAATGTTGCCCTAAAATGCCTACAGATACTTAGGGTCTGAACACTCTTAGGTCTACAAAGACTGCAGATCAGACTTTCTCCCCTCCTTTTGACATTTGATGCTCCTTCCTAGAACAACTTCTTTCCTTTGTGTTGCCACTGACCCTATTGTGCCTGATGCCAGGTTCCATCAGTTTTGTTAGAGCATTCCAACAACTAAAGATGAGCCATAACCACACTTCTGCAGCTGGATACTCAAAATCCATCAAGCAAATGCTTTGAGATCCATGAAGATGACAAGTGAATTATTACACTTCTATGTATACTTATTTAGCATTTTTATAGCAGCAGCACACTGTGGCTGACTAAGTAGCCTCAAGGGACATGATAACAACTCCAGGTAGTAAAAAAAAATTCCCATAGTTCACTTATCAAGGCTTATATAAATACTGTAGGTCTGGCTTGGTATTTTTCTTTTTTTGTCTTCTGATGCTACTACTAATGTACATGATTTTTGTGTGGGTTTCCTATATGGCACATTCATCATTCAGATTACTAAAGATGAGAATAACACTGAAGAGAGTAATACAAAAATGTTTAAAACTTAAAATGATTATTTTTAGCTCTCTTTAAAGTCCCTTGTGTTAGGAAAATAAGTAGCACGCATGTTGGCTTTATACTGAGGTCAACTAACTAGGGAAGAACTAAAAATGCTGGTTAACATCCTTTATAACTGTTTTGTGAAGTTATATGTATTTATAACTTCTATAAATACTTTGCGTCTCTATAACCTTAATAAAAATACTTTTAAAGTATTTCTAAACCCCTGATGAGGTAAATCATAGCTCTGTCATTGAAAAGCTCTTTTCTCTATTCATAGAGCTTATGAAAAACATCTGGTTGTTCGATTGAGCCAAGCCTTCTAACTATTTAATGTGTAGAACAGGTACACCACAACTGTAACATCAACAGTGTCTCCTAGAAATAAGTTAAAGGATTCTCTAGAGAACTGCGATAACTGAAATGAATACTGTAATTGTACAAAAGAAGATATTTTTTCAAGAAAAAGATTACAGAAATGTATCTAATGAGCTCACTTTTATATTCTAATGAATTCACATTTATATATTAGTGTGCCAAATACCACTGACATCCTCCTCAGTCATTATAAGAAGTTGCAAGTTGTAGGTTGCCCTCTTTGTTTATATATAAAATTCACATACCTAGTGGAAAGGCTGAGAACTAGTGGAGAGGGGCTGCTATTCTCTGGTTTACTGCAAAGACGTAAAAGGATCCCTATTTCACACTACTGGCAACACATAAATTAACAGCCAATACGCAATAAACACTAAGTAACCACTTACTCTTCTTAAACCATGGGATTAATACATATACGCATCCTCTTTTGAAGCATCTTTTATTCTCTGACTTTGTAGTTAAATTGTCAATATATGTATCTATGTGAATGTAGTGGCCTGAATTTCTCCTTTTCCTCTTTCTGTTTCTGTTCACTTCCCATAGCTTTGTATACCTTATACAGAATGTGTTAGGGCTTATCTTGTTTCTGTTACATATATAAAATCTCTCTGTCAAACCTTTACCTCTCCTTGCAATGACTTTTCAAACACATGGATTTAAAGAATTTATTTCTCCCTTTAACGTGCTTCTACATTAGTTCATTTGAACTGACTCTGTGTTTATGTTAGACAATCCCTTCTGAGTTACATCATGATCACATCATGATTCTTTCCTCATGTTGCATAGAATCTATTTCAGACTCCACAATTTGAGGTGATCTCTGAATCAGATTAAGGCCTACATAGAGTATATTCCATTCTATCAGGATTTGATATAAAAAAAAAACCTACATCAGATGCTGAGTGGGGGTTGGAAAAGATCTGGCAGCTGGCATGAGTGGGAGTAAGCAGCCTAAGGACAGTGTGCAAAATACAGCAATGAATGACACTTCCATTTTTATCAGAAACTGAGCCTGGGTTTGTTAAAGCATCTGATGTGCTGCTTAAAATTATATTTATAACCTGCAATGTTTTTTTACTGCTACTTCCAGCACTGATTTTAACTGAAATTTAGTATAAATGGGGCTCATTAATATCTGGAAAAGGAGGGAAAGAGTTTTATTGTTCCTCTGCTTTTTGATTAAGGCCTGAATCTGATTTAGAGCTGAGTGACTGTGAATCTTCTTTGTGTTCAGTGGCTGCCTACAGAATACATAAGATCTTAAAATATTATACATATGTATGCATAAACACACATACTACAGAAAACACACTAGAGAACTAAGAAATAATCCCAATAATCTTCTATTCCTATTGTTCTGAATAAAATCAGAACCATAAAATATTCCTTTTGTATAACTGAGGGAGTGTTTGCAGAGAAAATGCTTGGTTCTGTGTCTATGATTAACACAGATAACTAATTAAGGGAATAATACTTTATAATTCAAAATGTTAACACTGCATTATAATGGGCAGACATCAAAATTATTTGCCTATAAGGTCCTCCTGATGCCTCATTTAGGTTTAAAATGGTCGTTATTTATTTTTTATTCTAAAGCAGGAAGAAATAAATATATTTGTGAAATGCCTAAACGTAACTGAGTGCATATCTTGGTTTTGTACACATGAATCCTATCTGAACAATTTCCAGATATATTTATTTTCTTCTCATTATCTTCTTTACGTAGCAGTCCCCTTAGCTGTTAAAATACATATTTCAGGACAGACCTGTTGCAATTTCATATTGAAAGTAATTTCTCAGTACAAAAATAATTTATCAAAGGTGCCCCATCTGAAATAATGCAATTTCTACTGCTAGGAGGAAAAGTGGTAAAAGACAGCAGGTAATCTACAACATGACCACTGGGGGTCATTCATTTTACACAAATGCTCCAGTAAAGTATTTACTGGTTTTGAGTAGGAATAATATTTTAACATAGTTATTTCTAAATAGAAAAACACTCAGAGATTAATATCTAGAGATATTATCCACCTGTGCTGTAAAATTTTAAATAGCGAGGAAAAATGAATAATACAATGTACAAAGAGCTAGCCAGAGTAATATCAGGAAACTGAAAATAACGGACACATCATTTATATATTATACCTATATATCATCCTATATATATCTATACAACTACAAATTATACCAATAGAGAATAGAATGCCTATATAGGATATATCTATATAGAATAGAATACCTGTTTATCATCTCTATATTATACTTACTTAAAATAGAAAAAAAAAATAATTCCACACCTCCAAAAAAGCCCACCATGTTTCCCATGACTCTGTATTGTTTCAAAGGAGGCAAACAAGAAATTGTAATTGCTCTGACATGAATGTGAAAAATTAAACACTGCTTTTATCAAATTGTTTGCAGTCATTCTAAGCACTATATAGAAGTCTCAATGAAAACAGAGCTGAAGGCTAACATTAAGAGAAAAAAAACACTTAACGGATGAAATTGTATGTGCTAAATAAAACCCAATATAGTCCTTAGAAGCATAATTCCTATATACTTATTTTCCAGTCAACTTTAAATATGACTTAAAAATCAAACTGCATCTTAAAACAAATTTAACATGCTCAGCAAAGGTTTCAAAAAATTCAAAGTAAAGAAATAAACAGGTAACTGCAGCCAACACCACACATCAAATGTTTTAGAACTTCAGGAAGTAGCTCATTTTAACTTATAGATAAGCTTTACTTCCAATCATATTTATATTTACTCATAGTTAAGAAAATTAAACAAAAAATCTTTGAGGGTTTTTTTTCAGTAAGATCATACTAATCATGCATTGAAAATGAATGATGCTGGTTTCTTTTTTAAACTCAGTAACATACTTGCATAAACAGTAGCTGTACATAAAAACAGATTACTAGACATGCATATTAAATATTTAATACTTTAAAATTCCACCCCGTATAAAACTAACACTAGATATTTTTGC
Source organism: Forpus xanthops (assembly GCA_032466535.1). Classification (NCBI taxonomy): domain Eukaryota; kingdom Metazoa; phylum Chordata; class Aves; order Psittaciformes; family Psittacidae; genus Forpus; species Forpus xanthops. Next base: position 28,664 of record JASSUY010027594.1, on the reverse strand, counting down.
TGCTAATTTCTGATCAAGAAATCACATGCTTACAGAGAAAATTCCAGGCCTCCACTTCAATATATATTCTGACTCATTTTTTGCTCAAATTTATTACTACTTATTGTCTCCCAAGCATATCTTTCTTTTCTATAGGCAAACTATTATTACTATTAAGAGAGCATAAATAAATTCACCATTAAGATAATTATTAAGATAATAATTATAGGTCTCAGAAGCTATTCTAACAGATTTATTACCACTTAAGCACAATAAACCTAAGAAACAGTGCCATGAACCCAAACCCCATCCCAATCAACTAGCTCAATCGACTATACACATCCCACAGCTTTAAGACTTACCTCCCACTTACTCTAGTATTCCAAAATTACTTTTGCTACAGTTTGGTGGCTTGGTGGAGATTTTTGGGGCTTTTGGGGCTTATTTGAGTCATCTACAAGCCTTGAAATCACATCAGGCATTTTAGATTGGGCAAGATAACCTTTTCTTTTGCCAAAAGAGGACGAAGTTCATGTAGTAATGCACCCAGTAATTACATATGAATATTGTATATGGGAAGAATCACTCCCTGACTTTCTGTACATCTCCTAGTGTGTTCATTTTCATTTTATTTTTTAGTCAATTGAGTTTCTCATATTGCAAATTATTATAACTTTTTTTCTTTAGGAGCAAATAATTTTCACCTGGAAAAAAAAATAATAAATCAACCTAGATCTTCTGTACAAGGTATCCTCAACGGCAGAAATCATCCCAACACCACAAATGCCTCTTACGCTCTTTGTTTAGTGATTACAATAAATGCTTCAGCAACATTAACTCTTTCAATATTTTTTATGTGACTGTACTAGAATCTCATAATAAAACATGATGTACATCTTCTTGTCCACCAAGTTATTGCTAAGCCTTCTAAAGTGTTTGAATTGTTGTCCTAAAACTGTACCATGATCTGCCAATTTATTTATTTACTGAAAAATCTAGGTCATGAGGGACATTAATATGAACTATACTACATCACACCAAGCCAATAAAATAACGTGCTGTGAACTTTCTGAATACTGCATTTAAAAATAGATTGTTTCCTACAAAATATCAGTCTAAGGTGGCTAGATTGTGCTGTAACAAGCAACAGTTTCCCTGAACCTAATACCAGGATGGGAATCCTGAGAAACACAGAACTAGAGAAGAGAACAACACGCCACTTCAAAATCTCAAAATCTCCAGTTTTTGTCAAAGCACAGCAATACATTGCATTTTAATCTTGAGTTACATAGAAACAAGTCTACGGTCAGTAAAGCTCACATGATGTCTGATATGGCAGGAAACCTAGATCCCGAACTCTTGGAAACAGAAAGAAGCACTATCATGAGCAGAGGCTAGCTAAGTTGCTAATGAGTTAGCGTATACCTCCAGAATAGTACCAACAGAGTTTCTATGCCATACTTACTAAAACTTAAATATGACTTACTACAGGAAAACCTCCTGGGAAATACAGATGTGTGAACATCTGTCTCACCTTTGGAGTAAATCTAAGATACTGTAGACTCTCTTGGTGCCATGAATCTGCAACTAGCACCATAAGGATGCAAAGAGTAAATCAAACCAATTTTTATTTAAGTATTTGCATGATTACATATCTCAGTGAAAATGCAACATTTTGGTAAGCAAACTATTTTGCCTTAACTAAACAGAATAATTTCTTTTATTTTTCCCATTCTTTTCAACCTGCAAAATTTAGTGTCCTAATATGAGAGATTATTCATTACACTTAGAGTTAAGCACACAGAAGAGAAACAACTCGATAAAGATATTATTTAAAGCGTGCGGTAGGTTGTTCTTTATGACATACTGGCACCTTGTTAAAAATTATGAATTCTTTAGAGATGAATAATTTTCTAGGTTTTGAATTACACAGAGGTTTCACATTTTTGCGAGTCAGGCATGAAGCATTCAGTATGTTAAAGTCTCCCCATACTAAGCTGATCTAGCAGATGTGGTTAACTATTTCATTTCTGATAAAGAGTTCTTCATGAAGTTGTGGATGCCCCATCCTTAGAAGTGTTCAAGGCCAGGCTAGATAGAACCTTGAGCAACCTGATCCAGTGGAAGGCAGGCATGGCAGGACAGTTGGAACTAGATTGGAACTAGAATCTTTAAGGTTCCTTCCATCCATAACCATTCTATGACTATATGAATGTAAGATGTTTAAACTTGTAAATGCTTAATTTTCGTGTCTTTACTGATGCTGAGAACACTTATAAAATATTTGTCATTGATACTATGTATGTTTGCAAATAAGATAAAACTACATACAAATACATGAATGATAGTTACATTTGGGATAGATAAGGTTTTGATGAGATTCTTATTTGCTCTTCTCATTTATGTATCTCATGTCAGTTAGTCATAGCTGGATAGAAAATCAATCTGTTGTAGATTACTTACTTGAATTTTGATTTTAGCTAAATGAATTTTGCATGTGACATACATCTGACATTGCTGGACCATGGAAAGTTTAAGTTTGCAATCATTCTAAGCACTATGCACTTGCTACTTCATAGAAAAAAAAAAGTGCCTACTATTCTTTTTCCAAAAAAATAGAAGTGTTGGATTATTGAGGTCACGTACTTATGTGATGAATTCTAAAGTATCTGGTGAGACAGAAAACAAAGGGTGATTAAGAAAAAGAAAATATCAGTAGGAAAAAAAAATCCTGCAAAAATTGTGTTTGAACACCTATATTTTACAAAGAAGTACAATATTCACCCATATGGTTGAATAATGGGGAAAAAGGAGATACAGCAGAACATCTGGCAGAGATCAATAAACATCTAAGTTTCTGAAGACATGTACATGCTTGTCATAGACATTTCTCATAAGTCAGTCCTCAAGAGAGTAGAAATATATTTTTTCTGTCCCATTTCCTACTGAACCATTATTCTTTATAATGTAATATTTCAGATGACAATATAGCACTAGTTATAGCTCAGTGCTAGCTGGTACCATATTACCGCATAGTACTTGCAGCAAGATCTTAGACACTTTTACACTCTTTTATGTATAAATTGTCTTAGAGACTGTAAAAAAAGGAAGTTTCATTTCATTACATAAAAGGAAAAGGAAGCCACAACAGATACACATGCAGAGTCACAGCGAGAAGCACAAAATAGATGCCCTTCAGTTCTTTGGAAAATCCCAACATTGCTAGTGGCTAAGTAACTAGAGAAAAGGGAACTTAGGTTTTCGGAAAGAACACTCACTCAACATCAAAATGATCCAGCTATTTTTTTTTTATTATTAATTTTTAATATAAACATTATTTTAAAAAAGCAACCAATTATTTCTATATTGATATTAGTTTATTTCCTAACTGCAATTTCCTAAATGCTGCATACCTTTTTCCATATTATGTCTTTCATTCAGCAGCATCGAACTGTACGAATGAGTAATTAGCACTTTAACCTCTGACTGCATTACAGAAACTAAGACACAGAAACCAGGTTTTCTTATTTTATACCAGTCAGTACTGAATATAATATGGGATGTAGACCAGTGAACATAAGGAAGAGTACTGAAGCTTAGAATTTCTGTGGTGTGGGGGTTGCTTTTTTTTTTTTCAGTCTCTGGGGTCTTTTTGGGTTTTGGTGGCTTTTATTTTTTGTTCTCCAAACACTGTTGCTAAGTCACAGGGTTGTGAATACTGACAGGATATATTTTCCAGGACATAAATGGAAATGAGTCTATATTTCACTTAAACTACTGAATTCCTTAAGCAGGAGGGAGGCACTTGTTTCTGTTTTCTGTCAACCTAATATTTCAAACAAAGATGTGTAGGATTAGCTGGCTATGAAACAAAGTTAAAGAGTTTTCTTAATGTAGTGATGCTGTTATTAGATAGATATGGTAGCACTGACACTAATAAAACGTGGACAGAATAAATATATCCCAGAACAGATTAGAAAGTGAAATTATTTAGAAAAATTTGATTGTTATATGCGTTTCTGCAATGGACTTCAACCTCAAATTTGTTGGTTTGGGTTTTTTTCTCAAATCGTACATTCTCTGACTGTAATGTGCATTACAATCTTGCTCCTTTTTTTTTTTTTTTAGGCTTTTACAAGCAGCCACAAACTACTGCAGTGAAAATGTCCAGAGAATATAGAAACACATTTTTTTTTTTATGCATTAAAAGCTTTGTACCTTTTTCTTCACATTCTGTACATCACAGGAGTTCAGACACAAACAGGGAGAACACAGAATATGTAAGCAGCTGCAGCAAAGTACTGCGCAGATCTACGCACACGGACTACTCAGATCAATTCAAGTTTTAAGAGCATATTTTCAGAAATGGGATTTCCACACATACACATAAAAATAAGTATTATGTAATATGTGCTAACCTACACATATAATGCATGAGCATGACTATAACTATCTCTGGAGAAAGGTTTTACCAGTTTGAAAGTAACTGAATATTGTGCTTCAGTTCAAATAATACGCAGCTTCTACAAGGCAAAATAAAAGAATTTTTTTTTTTTTTCAGGACTAATAGCATGATATTGGTTTTGCTTTGGCTAAGTAGGCAGCAGTAAAAATGGAGAACACTATATTAACTTTGTCTTTCATAAATGCCTACTATGCTTTTCATAAATAACCAGAGAATAAGAAAATATGAAGTTTTCATTAAAATTAAGTATTCAAAAACTACCAAAATATTGATGTCCAATAGTATCCAACTGGGACTGCAAAATGCATGAACTGAAATGTTAGAAATAAAATGGAAATGTGAAAGACTTTAGAAAACAAAGCTGTGACAATGAATCAGTCTAAAATCTAGTACTATTTTAAGAAACTGAAAATGAGGTTAGTAAAGTCAGTTAATATAAAAAGGGGAGATTAAAATGTGATTTAAACATACTGATATAGCTCTACAAAATATTACAGTGGAAAGACTGCTAACAGGAAAAAGAGAGGAAAGTAGAAAATGTAGCCAAATGTTTGCATTGAAAAGTATCACACATTTTTTAACAGAAAGGCCAGTTAACTACTGCAATTAGCTCTCTAGGTAACTGGAAGACTTTGTACCATATCACATTTTTAAAATCAAGTTTGAATATCTTTCTGTTAAGAAGACACTTGTTTAAAGAAAATACTATAGAAACTGCTGCATTAGGAAATGTGACAAAATGATCACAATAGGCCCTTTGGCTTAAATTCCCAAACCAGTGGTATTTTACAATCTCAATCAGCCTTTTTACTAGTCTACAACCACAGCAATTAAAAAAAATCAGGCAAAGTGCTCATGAAATGATTGAATTTTCAGTTCTTGGAGAAGTCAGGAAGGTCAGCAAAACCTCCACCTTCGACTCTTAGACTTCTGGAAGGCTGACTCTGGCCTCTTTGGAACGCTGATTGGAAGAATTCTACTTTTTTAGATGCTGGAGTGGGTCCAGAAAATGGAAACAAAGCTGTTGAAGGGTCTGGAGAATAAATCTGATGAGGAAAGTCTGAGAGAACTGGGATTGTTTAGTTTGGAAAACAAAAGGCTCAGAGGGGATCTCACAGCTTGACACAGTTACCTGAAAGGAGCTTATAGTGAGGTGGGGATCAGTCTTTTCTCCCAAGTAACAAGCAACAGGGCAAGAGGGAACAGCCACAAGGTGCATAAGAGAGGTTGGATATTAGGAAAAATTTCCTCACAGAGAGGGTAATCAGGTACTGGAACAGGCTGACAAGAATGTGGCAGAATCACTGTCCCTGGAAGTGTTCAGAAACGGTGTGGATGAATTAGTGACATAATTTAGTGGTGGTCTTGGAAGTCTTGAGGTAATGGGTGGACTTGATGATCTTAAAGGTCTTTTCCAACCTAGATGATTCTATGTTTCTATGAAAACCAAAAAGGCCAAACTAAGAAATCCTCAACCTAAAATATCACAATGCATTTAAGCATGAAATGAAAAATTTTAAAAATCCTGTAACTTTCTAATAGATAAGCAATCACCAATTGTGGTCATGAGAAACTTAATTCTTAATTTTATTTCTTCTTGTAAAATTTAATAGCCTGGAAGAAAACCAGCTCTATCCCAGATGTAAGAGTGAAGATGCTAGGGCCACTATAGGAGAGGATCTGGTTTGAGACCATCTTAAGAACCTGAATGTACACAAATCCATGGGACCTGATGAAATCCATCCACAGGCCCTGAAGTAGCTGGCAAATGAAGGTGCTAAGCCGCTGTCCATCATATTTGAAAAATCATGGCAGCCAGCTGAAGTTCCCAAAGACTGGAAAAAGGGGAATATAAACCCCACTTTCAAGAAGGGGAAAATGGATGAGCAGGGGAATTACAGACCATCAGCCTCACCTCTGTGCCTGGCAAAATCTTGGAGAAGATTCTCCTGGAAGGCATGTTAAGGCACATGAAAAACAACAAGGTTCTTGGTGACAGCTAGCATGGCTTCACTAAGGTGAAATGCTGCCTGAGCAATATGGTGGCCTTCTATGATGGGACTATGGAACCGATGGACAGGGGTAGAGCAGTTGATGTCATCTACCTGGACTTGTGCAAAGTGTTTGACACTGTCCCACATGACATTCTTGTCTCTAAATTGGAGAGAGATCAAATTTATATACAGGCCACTCAGTGGATAAAGAACTGGCTGGATCGCCACATGCACAGTTGTGTTCAATGGCTCAATGTCCAGCTGGAGACCAGTTACGAGTGGTGTACATCAGGGATCAGTGTTGGGACCGGTCTTGTTCACCATCTTTGGCAGTGACATGGACAGTGGGATCCAGTGCTCCCTCAGCAAGCTTTCAAATTACACCAAGCTGTGTGGTTCAGTTGATACGTTGGAGGGAAGCAATGCCATCAGAGTCACCTTGACATGTTTGAGAGGTGGGCCAATTCCAGCTTTATGGAAGGTCCTACACCTGGGTTGGGGTAATCCTGTGCATAGCTACAGGTTGGGCAGAGAAATAATTCACAGAAGCCCTGTGAAAAAGACTTGGTTGACGAGAAAATGAACATGAGTTGGCAATGTGCATACACAGCCCAGAAAGCCAACCATATCCTGGGCTGCATCAAAAGAAGCATGACCATCATCAGGTCAAGGGAGGTGATCCTGCCCCTCTACTCTGCTCTCATGAGACCTCAGTTGGAGTATTGTGTCCAGTTCTGGTGTCCTCAACATAAAAGGTACGAGGAACTGCTGGAACAAGTGCATAGGAGGGCCATGAGGATGATCAGGGGACTGGAGCACCTCCCATATGAAGATAGGAGGAGAGAGTTGGGGCCTTTCAGCCTGGAGAAGAGAAGGCTGTGTGGAGACCTCATAGCAGCCTTCCAGTATCTGAAGGGGGCCTACAGGGGTGCTGGGGAGGGACTCTTCGTTAGGGACTGTAGTGATAGGACAAGGGGCAACAGGTTCAAATTTAAACAAAGGAAGTTTAGATTGGATATAAGGAAGGATATTCTTGGATATAATGAATATGCACCTTTACTGTAAGTGTGGTGAGGCAGTGGAATGGATTGCCTAGGGAAGTTGTGAATGCTCCATCACTGGTAGTGCTCAAGGCCAGGTTGGACATAGCCTTGGGTGGCATGGTTTAGTGGGAGGTGTCCCTGCCCATGGCAGGGGGGTTGGAACTATATGATCTTAAGGTCCTTTCCAACCCTAACTATTCTATGATTCTATGAATAGAAAAATTATTTGTTTTGAGAAAACATTAAATTCAAAATGTTAAGGAAAACAACATATATGGCTAATACAATATGTTTTAGGACTATTAGTAGTCAGAGTTGCATTGTCTAATGAAACTTACAGATGTCATACTATCTCTAATAAACTTCTGCAATTTTCTAAATTATAAGAATTATTTTATGGATGTTGTAAAGAAATCAGGTTGCATAGAATCCACTATTTGTAATGCTTATCTCAATACAAATCCTGTGAAAAAAAGCAAGTCTGCAATCAATAAAGATTTAAATGCCATCAGGTAGTTCCACAGAAGTGGCTGGCCCACATTTTTGAGGCCAAATAATTCCCATTATTACCATATGAATAAAAATGCCATAAACTATCAGTTTTGCTAAAGAACAGAGACTGCCCCACACCCTCTAATTGCTCTAGGTCTGATAAGAGTAATAAAAACCTTTTGAGCGTTAAAGTGAGAAAGACCCACTACAGTGACACAAATAGCCATTTTTAATATTACACATTTCTACTTTATCATCTGTATCTTATTGAGGTTTGTATAGGGTATCCAACCACATGTACCTTATGCTGAACACAAGCAATCATTTCATCAGTGTTCTCTTGCAGCATTCTTTCTGCGTGTATTTCAAGTGCCTCTCATATAAAAGGATAACAATATTGTAATGGTCCATTACAGCTTTCCTTCTGTACACACAAAGCAGGTCTTACAACTCCCTTTTTGAAGCTGGTGTTCTGTCAGGTCTCAGAGTGATTTAAAAAAGGAAGGGGGGGAAGGGTGGTAAGAAAGGTGGGATGGGATAATGATGTTAATTAAATTGTACCAGTTACCTAAAAAAAGCCTTGAAATGTCAGCAAAGCAGAGGAAGGATGGGAAGCATGCAGGTATTCACGTTCACTTAAATGGGATTTCCTTTTAATTTTTTTCTAGTGTTGGATTCCAGCTCTGGTATTTACTGAACAGATAGCTTTTTCTCTTTTTTTTTTTTTTTTTTATTTTTTTTTTTTTTAAATCGAGTTGCTTTATTAATATGGCATAGCTGGCCCTGTGACTCTGTCAGAAACAACATATGCACCAAAAGGGGAAAGGGTGGCCTTACTGCAAGGAGTTTTAATTTAAGCAGAACTGATTCATCAACTACTGGGGTGTCCCAAAAGCTACAATTTGTCAAGCTGTCAGGAGAAAAGGGAGGAAAAAAAAAGGAAAAGAGGCCACATCTTTATTTGTAACTACAGCATAAGAGGCAGAGGGTAAGACACCAACTGTATCTTAAACTCCACTCTGAAAGGCCATCTTCTATACAAACCATGTTTTGATAATGGCTATATGTTATTTGGCATTTTTAAAATCTCCTCTGAGCTATCACCTCTTACTAGGTAGACTGAAAATTTCTCTTGTGGTAAGCAAGAGTTGTGTTAAATCAATGTGCACAAATGATCTGTCTAAAGGGAAAGTATTTGCAGATGCATTGTCAGATGTTTTGGGATAGAACAAAAACTTCAAAGATTAATTTTAAAAGAGGAAAAGGGTGAAAACTAAAGAGAGATTCTAACCTGCATATCAATTATTATACTGATGTGGTTTTCAAAAGAATTTAGAAATAATTTAAGAATACAATCTTACAGCAATACTGGAAACACATCAACCAACGTAGTATGAGTTTGTAAAACAAAGTGAACTGAGCAAGCCATAAGTGTGACCTATACAGTTTCATTACACAAACTGGCTTCCAAATTCATGTACACAGTAGATGGTGAAAATAAACACAGGCCAGACTTCTTGAGAAATCTCTCTTGAGAAATCTCACTTGTTTCCAGTGACAGCTACTGGAATTCAAGCCACAATTAAATGCTAGTCCAAATTTTTTAATCTATATTCGTTAAACTGAGATCCAAATCACTATCAAAGGAATGTGTATGTAAGTATAATGGTGTCAATGAAAATTTATTTTTAGGTATATGCATTTATAAACATATATTTTATATTTTATTACGCAATGGTGTCAAAATTTTATTCTTGCTGTATGGACAGCAATAATTAGTAAATTGTAACATAAGCCACCATGTAACAATTTACTCTTCAGATGCAGCATGACAAGTATCAAATACAGTTTCGAAAATAAACTTCATTTTACAGGACTAGCAGACCACAGGAATGTGAAACTGAGAAGACCTACTGCAATCACTTATTCATCTCATGAAGACACCATACAATTGTTCCCTAAAGTGCATTTTTAAGTCTACTTTCAAATGACCAAGGGAGGAACATCTTATATTACTACATATGAAGACAAGGAAAAAACTAGCAGCAGCCTCAGTCCCTGCCTTGAATCAGAAAAGAAATGAACAGACATGGATAGAAATTTAGAAGGACATTGATTCTGGAGTTTTGAGATAATAGATACTTTTACCACTTTGGTTTATCTGGCTTCACAGGCTTATGAGTTCACGCAGAAACATATACTGAGTATGGTATAAAAACTAATGCAAGATTTATGCAAGCAGGGCAACAGAGGATAAACTACAGAACGTGAAACATATTATAGAAGTACGTATTTTCTAGAAATGCCTAATTATGTCTGACATCTGCTTTGTACCTCCAGGTGAAAGACTTTTACTCTTGCACAAATCAAACTTTGAGATCCTGCCCTAAAAAAACCTAATGATATTTAGAGCAGATAGGGACAGCCTTTGCAAAACAGAGCAAGAGAGCAGTAAGACTGCCAGGTACTAACTACAAGGCAGCTGTCAATTTGAAGTCCTTTTTCAACCATGGCTTTTGATTTCTCAGTACACAAAAGCAGAAGTAATTCACTGGGAAAGAAAAATGCATCTTGGCACATAGGAATGTTGACTGTCAGTAGTGGTATTCAAATGCCCTCTATCAATGGGCACTTGCTTGGAGAAATATTGCCAGGTGAGGGAACAATCTGCTATAGCCTCTGTCAAGCCACTCTCTTCCCACCACAACTTGAGGGGTCAGGTATCCCACATAAAGCATAACAGCATCCAAAACCAAACCAGCAGAGACAAGAGAATTTGATCCAAAAGCAGATTATAACACAGACGTTCAAAATAATGCTTCTAAATCCATTTCTTACAAACAGCCCCAGAACCACCGATATAAACTTTCTTGCCATGAATACCATTTGTTGTGAGATGACAGAACTGACTTAGGACACAGTAAAGGAAAAATGAATTTTGCTCATTTTGTTCATGCTTTTTGGATTTGTTATCCATTTTCAGACAATCTGTAAAATGCTAACATCTAACATCAAATCCTCAGAAGTACTCCTGCGTGCCTACATGCGGCCTCATGATTAGTTAAAAAAAAAGTCAGAAAAACAACAAAAAAAAAAACAAAACAAACAAAACTAAACACAAACAAAGAAAGAAACCCACAAAAAACCCTCACTGATCAGCTACAGTAAAAGACCAGAGTCTTATCTGAGTAATTGTGACCTTGAACTGCAGAGCAGCATTTTGTAAAACAAGTTTGCCCAGGGCCAGAAAGGGTCACAGGCCTTTCTTGTGCATGTATCCACTTCAGTCTTTTGAGAATCTCTGAGTTTATCATCATAAATGATCGTGCCATGTCTGCCCTTCCAACATAACAAGGTGGAGGCGTTTTCTTTCCCCAGGCTGAACAAATCCTTTTCTAACAACCACTCTTCATTACTTTATCTGTTACAAGGAAGTTTTCATCATTCCTGTTTTCTCCAGACTCTCTCATTAGTTTGTCTATGTATTTCTGACAAAAGAGTGTAGAAAAAGCAGCATGCTTTGAGGCCTTACCAAGGCTTATATTATTCTACTGGTGTTAGCTGAGAACGTTCACTCCTGTGAAATTTTTATTTTCCTTTCCCCAAAAAATATGAAGCCAGGTTTTAATGCAAAATCTGTCTCCTTTGAAAAGCCTTGTTATATAAATATAGCTAACAGGTTATTCAAATTAGACAATACTAGTCACAGCTGAATTTCCTCCATACATCCTTTAAAGAGAGAAACTAGACAGCAATATGTTGCGCTCCGTGCAAACATGCCAGTAATTCAGATTTGTGTCCATATTGAAAGCAAATTTCTGACTATTCAGTAGAAATTGGGGAAGGCAAAAACAATGGGGAAAAAATAAAGGAAATTTAGCCATTTAGCCCTTAAAAAAAAAAAAATCTCAGATTCTTGAAATACAATGCTATTTGTCAAGCAAATATTCTAACAGATACTGAAAAATTAAACCATGTAAGAACTGGCTCATGAAAAATGAGGACTCAGCTTTTTGAAGGTGAAACTCTTAAGCCTGCTATGTTAAGTATAAACACTATTAATTCAAATGACAGATATTTACATAAAGGCCTATGTGACAATATTTTAATACAAATAAAGTCACTAAATATCACTGCATGTACAATTTTGTTATTTAAAATTACTGACTTATTATTGGAAAAGCAAAATTACACAAGCTTGAGCTTCAGTGATTCCTTAGCATGAAACTGGCTGCAGCTGGAAAGCAGCTTTGCAGAAAAGGACCTGAGGGGCTTGGTATACAAGTTCACTATAAGCCTTTGTAGTAATGAAGGTCAGCAGCATCCCAGGCTTCATAAGGAATGTGTCTCCAGAATGAAGACCTAGTCATACAGGATTAAGACCAATGAAGGGCCACAAAGATGATCCAAGGTACTAGAGCATGGTCATGTTGGGACTGCTGAGAAAGCTGGGACTGTTTTAGGTGGAAAACAGAAGGCTCACGATCTTATCAAGATGTATACATACCTGATGAAGCCTCCTTTAAGAGTAAAGAAAACAGCCAGACTCCTATCAGTGATACCCACTGACAGGACAAGATATTACGTCAGGTAAAATACACAGAATTACAATTAAACTTAATTAACTCCCACACATATTTTACTGGGAGGCTGCCCAGAAAGACTGTGAACTGTCCTTCAAGATATTCAAAACCCTACTTAACACAGTCCTGGCAACCTGGTCTAGGTAACTCTGCTGGAAACAGGAGGACTGGACTCAAAAAAAAAAAAATTTCTCAAGGTCCCTTCCATTCTCGACAATTCAGAGATTCTGCATCAAGACTGCTGAAATAAAGTTACATGTTGAAATATGACTAGTAAAATACTGAGAAAAAACATAAACAGAAGATAATAGCTTGTTTCCAGAACTGCATGTAGAAACCAGACGTGATTTATGCCACAAATTAATTCATTATTTTTTTCATTTTTTAGATGTTTCCCAGAAATTTTGACCTTACTGAAATCTTTTACAAGGTCTAACACTTAAGAAAACTCATCCTATTACAATTTCTCACTTCATAAAGGTTATGTCTCATGTTTGATAAGAACTTCTGCATAATACCAAGGAGTAAAAAACAGTAACCAAAAATTTCCCCAGAGCTTGACTTGCCAATTATTATAGAAGAAATCTTTTTTTTTTTTTGCTATTTTATCTGAAATTCATTCACAGTATTTCTTAGGCAATTAATTTGCAACAATTAATGTTGACCATTAAGCAAATACAATTTTCTGGCGTTAGAATCTTCATCGCATTGTTTTTTCTGGAGAAAACAGGATATTTCCATACTGCCTACTTAGTGATTATGTATAACTAATGAAAACAATCATAATCCAATGTTGCTTCATCAATATCATAAATACAACGGAATTATCTCTACTTATGATTATAATCTATCTGAAGAATAGAAAGTTTTATAAAGGAGTTTTAAAATCTGCCTCAATGACTTAGTAATTTGGAAGAGTTATTCGGGTAGTGTTTTACAAATTTTGTCGGCATATAATTTGCAAATTTGAGCTCTGAGCATGTCAAATCAAAAATGGAAACACTGAGTTAAGAGATAGTACATAAAGCATGCATATAATTTATACAAGTATGCCCCACTATTCAACTTCTTTAATAATTCAAGATAGATAACACTTAAATGATTGCTTGCTGTATCTTAAGGGACAGATGTCTACCAAAACACAGAAAACATGCAACTATACCTAATCTCTTTGTCTTAGATAGCTAAGTGCATACTAACACATGGAGGAAGATTATCTAATTCCCTCACCCACTCCCTTGCAGCTTGTTTCTTTTGCAATCCTGTTGTTTCTGGATTTCAGTGATAATTAATGCCATCTGTACCTAACAAAGGCCCTCTATCTTACTGTTATTCAATTGCCTGGAGAGTCCATACACTGTACTACATACCCACCTGGTTTCAACTGCAGTATGCTATGAAAGCAATGAATCTTAGCTATAGATATTTTCCCACAAAACTTCACAATGAAGAAAATTAAAGTTTATTGCCACAAAACAGACTTCCCTCTGCAAATTGTTCTTCAATTAAATTAACAATAGTTTTCACTCAGTTATCTATTACAAACAAGTACAGATAAAATTAACCCTTACTTATGACTGAAAATTTTATTTAATGCTGTATCAGTTTAAAGAGTGCTGACAGAGTCTTTATAAACCATACATTTTGTCATTCGCTGAGAATCAGCAGTAGGAACAGCTTAAGTTATATTTCTGTTTTAATAGTGAAAAAACAAGTGATTTGAAAAAACTACATGAGACATTTTTTCACATATTTAACCTGAATTTTCTTTATATTCAAAAATGGCACCTATCCCTCTGTTTGACTACTGAGCAGTTAAAACCAAGATTTGCTTTTTGGAATTAACTCTATTTCCCCCCCTTTTTGCTCAGGAGAGGTGGGAAGAAGAAATCCAACTAGATTTACTTCAGCCTGGGAGAAAGTTTATCAGCTCACAAAAATGGCCAGAAAATTAAAATGAACAAAAATTAAAAAATAAAATCAAAACTGACAAGTAGTCTGGCTCTGCAGAGTACCATGGGGAATTTGGATACTCCATATGAGACTGCCTGTATTATTTCCTCAGAATTATCATTATGGAGCGAATAATACTGTTTTAATCTACTTTCCAAGATCCAGACTATTGTAATTTCAGTAATGGTAAGTATCACCTAACAACATATCCTTGAACCAGATCCCAGAATTTAAAGTCAGCTTCTTCATCTCTATTCATGCATCATAAGAAGAAGTATATATATTAACTCAAATGTGTATTTAAAGTATGAAGGAATGCTCCTGTGGCCAGTTAGTGTGGGTTAATGTGTGTAGTAACATAAAGAAGAGATTTATAAACAGAATTATAATACTTTTGCATGAGTAAATTTCACTATAAGTAGGAAGGGTTGACACAAAGCTTAGCGCTATTTAAGTCCTACTAAATTCTCAAATATGAAGACTAAAATGCTATGTAGAAACTGCAGACACTTAAAATACTGGTAAATGCAATACTCTACACCATAGGAGCGTGAACTGCAAAATGATACAGCTTAGCTCTAAAACTGTTTACTGGAGCAGAAACCCACCAACCAAACAACACCCCCACAAAAAAAAAAAACAAAAAAAAAACAAAAAAAAACAAAACAAAAAAAAAAAAAAAACAAACCCACAAAACAAACTAACCTGCAACCAAAAAAAAACCCTACAACCTCAAGCTTATAATAAAATTTGCTAGAATATATGGGGGGGGCGGGGTAGGGAGGAGGATGAAACCCCTGAACTATCCCTAAGAACTACATTTCTGATCATCTTAGACAGATTTTAATTTTTTTATACATCAGGCCAATGGGACTCACTCAAAATTCAGATGTAGCAGCATTAAATTGATTTACAACTGAAATTACAATCGATTTTTCCCTTAAGGGCTGTGAAACAGAAAGAGTCATCAAAATGTTCTGCAGATTAGCCCAGGTGATGTGGAAAAGCTGGCTGATTTGTAATGAAAATATGACACTGGTATCTAAATATGTGTAAACACCAAAAATAAAGCAGACTTACTAAAGTACTAAGTTACACATATAATCTCAGACCTATCTGTAAAAGGGCTAACAAAGTCTAAACATATGAGAAAAAAGTGAATTCTCTTGGGCAGTGACAGTCTGGATCTGCAATAAGATTCAAATAAATAATCCTCATCAGTCTTGTAATATTTCTATAGATCATTTTGCTGCACTAAATCAAATGTCTTTCACAAGATAAAGCGGGAACAGTATCAAACAAGCAAGAAAGCCAAACATTCCAAGAGAACTTGCTAATGATACCTTCTCTCCTTGTGCTATCACACAGCAAATTCCTCAGTGTATTTGTTTCCAATGTATCCTTCCTCATATATTCCCATATAGTGGCAAAAAACTGTGAATTCTTCAGAATAAGAAACAAGATTTTTCATTTTACCTTGTTTTGCTAAGAAATTTCTTGTATGGCATCTCTGAAATCTGTGTTTCCAGCTAATACTGCTAAATGAGTAAAATTATAGAATCACTTAGGTTCAAAAAGACATTTCAGATCAAGTCCAACCATTAAAGTAGGCAACAAAGACTTCTTTCACCCCAAAAGACAAGGCCAAAAAAAATTAATGGGAAGGCACCACAGGAGGCATATGAAGCTCATGAAAACTCTATTCCAGGAGGAAATGACAATCCTTTCTAAAAGTCATCCACATACAGAATGGAACACAAGAATACAATTAAGGAGACATGAAGTGAGAGTACATTTCAATGCAGTCAAATATGTATATGGATACTTCAATATATACTTAACAAAAGCCAGACAAAAGAATGAGTAATGATGCATTAGTCAGAATGGCAGAAGTTAAGCTGCAGATATGACAAAGGAGCTTAACAATTAAAGATGTTTTCTTTTTTTTAATAAAATTATTATAATAATATTATCAAATTATAATATAATGTTATAAATTATAGCAATATTTATATCATAAAATAGTGCTTAACATTATATACTATTATTATATATAATATATAATTAAATGTATATTACCAAATATTATACATTCTAATATTAGAATATTATAATAATATTATCAAATATTAATTCTTGATGGCAGCTTTGTGGTTCGTTGTCAAAGAACACTACCTCAATAAACTTTATTCTAGAACAGAACTGCAAATACAATTAATCTGATTAAGTTAATCTGTATTTTAAAATGCATTATCCTATATTCTTCAGGGATTAACAATGCAGTCCCAAATGGGCCAAGCCCTCACACTAACACAGAGTACAGCATGATCAGTGTCAATCAAACCTTAGTTTGTGGTGGCTAAATGTACGTCTTTGTGCTCTCTTTCCTACCATAGCATCAATGAGGGGGGTATGGAAATGAAATATAGGGTATATTCTGTTAGTTTTAGAAACTTGGAAAGCTTTAAGGAAAGTCTAGAATAAACATTTGAATAGCACAAAGCTTATTTTAAACAATTAGTCTAGAAATCAAGCTAAGAATCAAAATAAGGGCATTCTCTTTATGGCATATTTAAGAAAAACTTGGTTGTTTTACATTTGGTCACTATTTAGTTTCCCTGGATATCAGATCTAGACAAATGGAATTTATAAAATCACAATGCAGAAGCTGCAAGTATGCCTGAAATCTTCTCAGATATACAAAGATATAAAGAACATAAAAAAATAGATTTTGTTGTACATTTAACTTTTCTCTTTTACACATATAAAAAGAAATAAAACTGTCAGATTAAGAAGGCAACACTTAAGAACAAGCTGAAGTCTCAGCATGAACCTATATGTCTATGTGCACAGTTGCATAAATCTTCCGATTCACAGTGCCACTTTTATTCTTAGATCCAGCTGGTTTACAGCCATTGCCAGATGGCACATTTATGTACAATTCTAATCAAGTATAATACGTGGCATAGTAAACTGGAAAAAATTAGCTATTTAGAAATAACTACACTGGTGCCTCTGTAAACACAACTCCAAAAAAAAAAACCGATATGAAAACCACATGTAAGTAGAACACATAAAGCAAGTTGTGACAGTTGTCATGTTTTGACCTTGTCACTGATTGGCTCTATTATTTCTACACTGTTGTTAGTTCCTATTGAAGGGACTCCAGTAACGGCAAACTTCAAGACACAGGGCAGTAGTAACTGGTCATTAGAAATCAATTTCTTTGACGAATTAAAATAACTAAATAATTAAATCTGTGACTGAAAGGCACAGGTTATGTCTATGGTTGCATATTAGATTGTATCATACCCCAGAAGATAAAGCAGAACCAGAGTAGAAAAGAATATTCACATCATAAACAATTTCCATGATACTGCCATTACAAGAAGTAGAAAACAGGAGCCCTGAGTTACCAACTGAGCAGGAAACTGAGTTCTCTGCTAGTGCTTTTACTGATCATGCCTAAAGTTGGTCATGGCAAGCAGATGTTACTCTCTACTCAACTCAAGTCACTAATTCAGTACAATAAACAGAGCTCAGGATGACTGTTGAAAAGACGTTGGCCATCCAGAAGCTTTGCCATTGAGCTTTAAGAAGTTTTTAAAAAGATCGCCAGAAAAACACCACCTTAAGTGCTACAGTGGTGACATACTAAAGAAAAATGCTCTGAAATCAGTGAGAACATTCACTGCAATGTTAAGGAGGGAAAATTAATGTCTTCAAGAGAGTTCAAACAGAACTTGAATTTTCCCACTACTTGGCTCCTCTCCACAAAGAAAATCATCTCTACCTTAGTTATTTGTGTTATGCTACCTTAGCTATTTGTGTTACGCTTAAAACATTTAGGCTACAGTGGTAAAGCTTAAAACTCACATGATACAGAGCTGCTATCCATGTTTTCAAGAATGCCTTTTGCTGCTGCACCTACCTACCTAAATGTCAGTATGCACAGATGTCAACAGTGAAATGTCTTATTTTCTGACTCGCGTAGGGATTGGTTTAGGACATAACCACTACCATTACAGACAACTAGGCTGGCTCAATCCAACATGCTATCTTAACCACTGCACTGACGGCAAGGCTAAGCCTAGTCTGGAGAAAAGCAGCAAATATGTAGCTTTAAAATGCTATTGATATTTCAGAATATCATCCTCCCCAAATAACTGGATTGAACAGAATAACATTCTACTGAATCCCTTTTCTTAGATTATTCTGTGTTAGGCTACCCATTTCCCTGTTACACCACACTAACATTCTCCAGCTTGATATGAAAACAAGTGTGAAGTATGAATGATAACAAGGGGAAGATACTCGTAGTTACACCAGTTTGTATCAAACTACCACATATCTGAAAAGGTAAGGAAGAAAGTTTCTATTGCCTGGCCAAAACTACTATACTCTACAATAAAGTTGGTGCAAATCTAAAAAAAAAAGAAAAGAAATTACATTAGTGAGATGCTTTGCAGATTTTTACTGACTTACCTTATCTTGGGAGAAATCTATCAAACCCAGGAGTTGGAAATCTGAACAGATATGCAATACAATGCTCATAGCGTCTAATTGCATTCAGTTATTCAGAGGCATTTTTCACAGTGTCCTAAGGCACTTTTTTCTCCTTCAAACATTCTTCCTCTGTATTACTTACCCTAGTCTTGAATTTTAAAGTTTCCACATATGCACAATGAACATAAAAACAATAATTTTGTAACAGTAGTTATATTCTCAACAAACAAAAGTGGTGTTTCTCTCCATTCTATAGATACAATGACTATGTTCAATCCATTTTATAGATTTTTCCCATTCTCGAGTTATTTGGTAGACCATGCACTATTATAAAATTCTTCGCACTCAGGTGATAATACCAAGCACTGATTTGATGTAGATGAATGGAGCAATTTAAAGATGTACAATTGCTGCAGGAAAGGAGGGAAAGGAAGATGTACTAGAATACTCACTTTGATGAATCTATGAAGTATATTACAAGAGCACCAATACTAAGAGCGAAGACTAAGACAACCTACAAAAGAAAAAGAGAGTCATTATTTAATAGTATTAAAGTGAAACATTTATTCTTTTACACTATAAAAAAAAGACAGGGAAAATATATAATAAACTTTTTTTTTTTTTATTCCAACTGTCATTTTCCTTAGAAAGCTACCCCTACTTGAATTCCAAATGCTATATATTATCATAAAATGCTGTCTTGCATTGAAAAAGAGATACAAAGAGGTTTAAACCTAAATCAGGGAAACACAGTATACAATTAGGTCCTAGATCCTGACCCCTTCTAAACCATATTATTTAATTTCAAACAGTAAGCAGTCTTAACACATGGCATTCAAAACAACCACAGCTTTATCAGACCTATCCTTAAAGACTGCAGTTAAGTTCCTGTTCATTGGTACATAAACCAAGAGAGATGATGGATTAGACTGAATTACCATGTATATACATGGCTGTGAAATCCACAAGTGTAAGGCTCTGCAAAAATTACATATTTACTCTGCACTCCTGTCCACTGAGACTGTAGTTAACTTTCAAACAGGTTAAAACAACAGCTTGATGCAGCATATCCTCATACAATGAATACATGCCTTGCGCACCTTGTAGTCCCAGCGGTTCCGCCTATTGAATCCAGTTTTCAAACCAAATAATTTCATTAGGGCTGGCATCCAACCCTCATTAGCAAGACAGAACTTGCTTTTCTGGCTAGTGCAGCAGAAGCTAGACTAATGATATCTCTATCTCTAATTTCTTTTTTTCTGAACATAAGCCCAAAACAATCACCTCTTCTACTTACTCCCAGAGATTCTCCAACACAGTGGGAAGATTTAGTTTCACATCCTATCCAAAGGAGGTTTACATCTACACAGGACAGCATAACTGAAATTTCTGCAATCGATTCTTGGCTTGAGGAATCATGAAGTACACAACAGTTTCTGTATCCATTGTAACTTAGATTTCTGATATCCTTACTCTGGGTTTCTCTCTCTTGAACAATGCCATCCACTGGGTAATTTATAATCTGAAAACATGAACCCAATAACCTATTTTTGTGTCTTAGAATGCAATTGTGCTGGAAGAAATTATAAGATTCCTGTCTGCTGCATCAAGGATGAGAAACAGATAGAAAATCGCCTCCTGCAACTCATCTGATCTGCTGGTCCACAGAATCAAAACAAAATGTCACATAGTCTTTTGGAAGGCACATCTCAAGTAGCTGCTTATAAGTAATGACCCTTAAAATAAACCCAGAGAATTGATCACTTAGGATTGGGTTAACCAGGTGCTGTGGTTTCAGATGTAAATCAATCTGTTTTCTTCCCCAGTCCCGGGGGATGGGAAGGAGAATCAAAAGAATGCAATTCCCACAGGTTGAGATAAGAACAATTTAGTAACTAAGGTATAACATAAATCACTACTGCTACCACCAATAATAATACAAGAGAAAATACAAGGAAAGTGAATACAACAGATCTTCTCCTGATATCTAGCCGTGCCACGCAGTGCCCCCCCATCACCTGATACCAAGCTTGACTATGAAGTGCACCCCATCACCACATACCAAATCCCAACCATGCCATGCACCCCTGCCCCGCACCACCATCACCCTCTTTTCCGGTCTCTGCCCTCTCCCTTTCTACACCCTGGACATGATGTCCTGTGGTATGGAATACCTCTTTGGTCAGTTTGGGTCAGGTGCCCTGTCTCTGCTTCCGCTCGGCTTCTTCCCGGCTCCCCTCCTCCCTGGCAGAGCATGAAACTCAGAAAGTCCTTGGCCAGCCTAAACACTCCAAGCCACAGCTATAAACACTGGTGTTACCAGCACTGTTCCCAAACCGAAAATCTACAACACAGTGCTACACCAGCTACCACTTAAAGGGGAAAGACGACTGCTGCTGCTGAACCCATGACACCAGGGTACTATGGGGACATGCTGCTCCTCAAACTGCCAGTTAAAACAGAAAATTAGATGCTATGGAAACAACAGCATGTGTGAAATAAACTACTGGTGCCACTGCAGCTCTGAAATGAGCAGATTTACTAATCTGTATGAACATCATAACTAATGCATACTACCAGCACTATTGCTACTTTTTTTGACACTCTCAACTATTCAAGTAACAGATAAGCAGTAAAGAAAAAAAAAAAAAAAAATTAATTCTTCATTCAATAGAGGCCTTAGACCTTTTTCTGTAGCTGCTGTATTACAAAGGAGACTGACAGTTATACTGCAAACAAATATGCAACGTGTTAATTCTAACTAGACTTCCTGAAACTATTATGTAGAAGTTTCTGTACTCTCAGCTGTCACTAAATGCTGTAATGACAATATGTGAAGCAAGGTATAATTATAATTATATAACCAAACTCTGGAGCTCTGTAGGGCCAAAATCAAACATGCACAGGTTTTCCAATAAAAGAAACTAATGTATTTTTTAACACTATTTTTAATGTAATCACTAGAACTTGTTAAAAAAAAAATATTCAACTGAAAGTTTTAATAAGTTTTTCATTCCTTTTAGAGCTAGCTGATCATAAGTTTTTGCTTTGTGAAATGTCTGAGAAAGAATATTTTGCCTGAGTACAAACATTCACTGTCTTATCTGATGTATTATCATGCAAATAAGTGAGAACTTTCTGTCAGACTCTCAGGACTGAAGCACAAAATTCTTCAAATAACAGCTTTACTACCCAAGTCTAAGATAATGCTAACATCTAGAGTTTGAATCTTCTTTCACTAAACTACATTATTGATCAGATGTGTACAGGTGGTGCAAGGTGAAAGCTATTAAATCTGTATCAACTGTTAAGAGACTCATCATCTCATAACAAACTTATCTGGTGAACTAGAACTTGTGAATTATCACCTGGCATTATACTCCAATTATGATTAGTAGTCATCCCAAGACCTGTTTTCCTTTGAATTAAGTTACTGAGAATTAAATTGATTGTGTACAACCTGCCCCATTCATTTCAGTATTCTGAGCCACAAACAACCACAGTTTGAATTTGGGTCAAATCTATTCCACTGCCTAGCTCTAGATGTATTTATTATCAATACATTTCAAATATAGTCTTCACATATATATTAAAAACAAATAAAAAGTTAGGCAAGGTGCTGTGGGTTCTGGGAATACAGAGCTTATATTTTTAGTGAAAATTCTGATTTGACCCAAACCAATTTTAAATACAGTTATTTAATCTTGCAAGTTTAAATTCAAATATTAACAGCTCTTTTTACCCTACATTCTGTGGAATCATTTATATACTGAGCTGAAGAGTGCTGAAATGACCATTTAACGCTGAAAATGAAATTTGTAAAACTAAACTTGTAATATGTTTGGGATTCTATGGCACTCTCACTCTTTCAAATTTGTGAAGTACATAAGTAAATCTAGATTTTATTTTCCATTTCACATGACAAGGCTAAGGTTACGGCATCTAGGAGTCTTCTGGAACAAAACCAGCATAACTGTAAATTAGCCTTGCATTTTAATTATATCCAATTCCTTAATCATCACTGTGCTTGTGTTGTTTAAATAATGTTACACAGATTTTGGGTAAGATCTTCCAAGACACTTAAGTAATTATAATGTCTATGACAATTAATTTAACCACTAAAATGCAAATATCTAAATTTTGCAAGAAGCTCCAGATTCCCATGCTACACCAAATAGAGAGACAGGTATGCAAAACTAAACCATATAATATACACTATAACAAATATCTGATTTTAAATCAAGGCTTTATTTCCTCTTGTATTGCCCCAAAACACATATCTAACATCACAAGTCATAATGTCTCCAAAACTCACAGAAAGGGTACCAGAAGAGAATACAATCCAAAACTCAATTTTTATGCCGCTTGCAGAGAAACCTATTTTTCCATTACTAAGGGATAGAGGCATTGAGATGAACTTCAGTACATCAAGTGTGTGGAGAAAGAAAGGACTGAACCAATCAGGTTAGAGTAAAATTTTAAAAATGAAAACTAGTGCCGTTCCATCAGATATAAACACGTTTGATAGAGTCTTACATTCAAGTTATTTGCTGTATTACCATCTGAAAAAAGTTGAGTATATTCTGGTTATTCAGACCCCAGAGGACAATGAATTATTCTAGACTGAGATTATAATCCTTGCTAGATTGCCATAGGAGTTAACATGTATTTTGTGGAATTGACTATGCTTGAGGAGATATGGACAAAGTCACAGTAACTAGAATCTAAGAGATGAAAAACATGTATGGATGTGAATTACTGCCTTTTTTATTAACCAGGCCATGCAGAGAAGCTTGCTTGCTCTGTTTATTTTTCCAATGCTTTTGGCACAACACTGCAATTGCTACACATCTATTATAATTTCTCTTCATCTGGGAAGAAAGAATCTTTTAATTTATAATAACTTACTGTTTGTTTAAGATTGAGAAATCTGAAGTCATGTACTAACAGCTACGCTGACTAAGCACTTAGTATCAAGCTTAAAATAAACACCAATCTAATTAAAGGAAAGAGGGGGGAAAGCATGGAATTATTGCTGCATACTCTTAAATGTTTCCAAAAATACCAAAACCCCCACCAACCAGCCAACAAAAAAAAAAAAAAAAAAAAAAAACAAAAACCCCACCCCCCAAAAAAATATACTCAGCCACTACTTTAAAAAAAAATTGTAGAATCATTTTTTGAGGCAGGAGTCAGAGAAATTGCATATAAAATCTACTTAAAGAAAACTGTAAAAACATTTTGCTTTCCATTGCTGGCAAGATGCTCCAGATGAGCTTTGACTGCTCTGTTGCAGTCAAGATTTATGCATCTATATTAAGGACAGAAAAACAAGAAAGGGGGAAAGGCCGAATTAAAAAAATAAATGCAGGGAAAGTACAGGTATTGGGAAAATACTCTCAAGAATAAGCCATCCTAACCGCAAAGCGCATGAGACCACTTCCGGGGATCGAGCCTATGTATTCAAACGCTGCCCGTGACAGACCAAGAGGTGGCGCTACTTCCTCTAGCGCAGCACGGAGGTGCTGTCGGGCCGGGGCTTAGAGTGCCCGGTGAAGGATAAGGTTGTGCCCGTCGCAGAGAGGAGCTACAGTTAACACGTCCTTAAAGAGGAATGCGAGGACTCTAGAGCAGGAATTTCAACCTCTGGTTACTCTGTAAAGTCTGAATTAAACAGAATCCGCTTTAGTTTCAAAGCAAATTCTGGAAAAACTGAACTATCTAAACATCATTACTATAAAGTAGCACGGATCTCAAGAGGTAAAGCCAGAAATAAAAAATTAGTGTCTATTGCTATTTTTCTCTCAACATTAATTATTAAAATAAGACGTATACAGTGAAAAGAAAAACCTTCCAGGAATTCCATAACCCCTAACACTTCATAGCACCAGGGAATCCTTACTCTGTTATCTGATGACAATCTGTTATGTACCACTCTTTAGAAATGCGTGAGTGAAACTCTAGTTATTCTCAGTTTAAATTTTTCAACCCTATGGCTACTGTACGTAGAATATATTAAGTTGTTCATTATTAATATCTTCAGCATTAAAGTTAATTTTAATTTCTATACCCATACAGCAAATTCTGTTAATGACCTACTCAGGTTTTTCATGTGATGCTTTAAAATAAAGCTCTATTAACTTTAATATTTCAGATTACTTAAGAAGAATACAAATAATTTCTCATGTCATAAAGCTACATCCTCCAGGATCCACTAATTTCAGAACACTAAAGTCTGCATTTGCATAAAGAAGATTAAAGTCTGCACTAAAGTTTGCATTAGTTTGCATTAGTAAGATGTCAAAAGCCTGAGGGTTTGATCAAATCTGATGAAAATTTACATAAGTATTAAAAACAAACAAACAAACAAACCTACCTTCCTTAAACCCTAAAAATATGAAACACTTGTATTTCTTTTATAGACAAACAGAACTTACTTGTCTGGACATCTTAGGAATGAAAACCTGTGTTTCTGAGGACACACCAGTTGTAAGTTACATTTCAGAAGTAGGACTTTGTTAATCCTTGCTGGGCAATCTCAGTGTTAATTTGCAGACTTTAGGATATGCACCAGCATCTGTGCACCTACTTAGGGTTAACAAAAGTTAGACTTGATCAAGTCTAAACCACAGAAGAGCCAAAATGGTTTAATTCAATTGATACCTCATTAGCTGATACCCTATATGCAAACAACAAAATTCCAGCATTCCACATAGGCAAAGCCATAAGTGGTAAGAAATCATGCACTACAGCTGATATAAATAGCTGAGCAATTAATATCTCTTAGGTTACTATAAATACAAATATTTATTATAATGCAATAAAGACTCTTGCCCTAAAACCAGAATTTCACATTGGGTTTTTTTGGTAGAACTTTATTTAGGTATTTTTATTACCATTACGTTTGTACATATTGCAATAACCTAAAGAAGCTGTATGATATTAAACTATACAATTCATTAGTTAATCCAACAAAATGGTCTTCAGAACATTGCTATTTGTCAAGACAGATATAATGTTATAAATACTTTCATAGCAATCAACAGTAAGTTTCTGCTTGGAGACTTCTTCCCCCCTGCACCCTGCCTGATACCAAGGAGTAAAGCAGGAGTGAGAATTTCTAAAATCCATCAGCAGGAGCTAGAACTATACTCTGGATGGAGCTGTACACACACTATTCTCTGGGCTTAAATACATTGTCCTGTCTCCAGTCCTTCTGCCTCTGCTTCTTTACCTGGTCCCTTCCAGGCCAATGAATAAATAATAAACCAATAAAGGCAAAAGTACAAAAGATCCACCACGTACCCTATGAAGTCATGGATTTCCAAATCACTCGAACTCATTCAGGCTTGCAAGATCATAGAACCAGAGAACAGTTAGGGTTGGAAAGTACCTGAGGATCACCTAGTTCCAAGCCCCCTGCCATGGGCAGGGACACCTCACACTAGACCACGTCACCCAAGATTCCATACAACCTGGCTTTGAATCATTTCTTATTGATTAAATCCTCTCTTAGCACCTTCCAGAATAAGTGTATATGAGGTCAGCTTCTCTCTGAAGAAACCTATCTAACCATGCACTACTACTCATGAGTGGCCTTAGAGGGGAAATCGGGAAATGCTAGCAAATGAGGGCTGAAGTGTGCGAATAGGAGAAGATGAAGTGATAAAATAATAAATAATGAAAATTTCAAACAAGGATTCTTAAAACCTGTGAATTTTTTGTATGTTTACCTTTTATTCACAAATATAAGGAAACAGATTTTGCAGTTAATATATTCCCTATATAAGAGGCATACTTGATGGAACATAATACTATAAAGAAGCAGCAGTGATGCATGCATTGGTTCTTATGCAAGTACAGGGAAAGAACAAATTCTACTATCAGTACGTGCTGTTAACAGGACACATGCTAACAGATATGAATACTAAGGGTTGTGCCTGATGGGTCATAAAAAAACTGTCTTGGGAACTTACTGATCCTGCCATTTTGCAAGCAGAAAGGCAGGTGGTGCCAGTGAGAGAAAAAAAAAAAAAAGACCAAACAAAAAAACCAACCAACCAAAAAAACAAACAAACTAACTAAAATCTCCCACAAAACCACATTTCTACTGTTTCTGTCACACTTTGAATATCTGCTAGGGTTTAACATCAAGTTCTAGAAGGAATAAAGCACCTCCAAGCTAGGCAGTGAGCAACCCCATCTTTCAGGGCAATCAAGTGCACACAACTCTGAAAACCTTTTATTAACTTAGTTCTGACCCTGAAGCAATTAAATTACTAAATCCAAATTTTGCAATTTTGATAGCCACACTGAAAAAATTTCTCAGAAATCCAGACTTGAAAATGCTTGCATACATGATATTTCCTTTCAATTACATTTTCTACTTTTTGATTTTGTTTACCTTTTTTAAACTATAAGAAATTAACTGAAAAGGTAACTGGCTATTAAATTCTATAGTAACTAAATTAGGTACACACGTGTTACAAACAGTACAGAAGACTTTGGCAGCTTTACGAGACTCTGCTATATAAAATTTTTCTTTTGGCACAGGTCATATAGACTTACCATTTACTAAGAAAAGCAAAAGTTTATCCAAAAAAGGAGGTGCAGGGAAGTGACAAATGACTATTTGATAAACCAATACACATAAAGTCTTCATGAACTTCTCTAGGAAGACTCATAGCACAGAGGTCATTTTAAAAATGAAAGGTAGCACTAAAGTAGGTCAGCATGAGCTTCAGATGATGACCATGAGTAAACAGAAGACTTGCTTATTGTCCTTAGTTCTGCCACTCACATAGCATGTAACCTAAAGAATGTTACTTCACCTCTCTGGGTTTCCAATTCTTCCTCTTGCTTTCATTTGTCAAGGATACTGCATGTCAACTCATTAGCACAAAAGCTGTCTTTCATTACAGGCATTTGCAATGGATCTAGCACAGCTGAAACATCTACTGATGCTTCAATAATAGTATTAAGCCACATATTCAGTTCCCATATATTGAACTTAGGCATCAGAAGAGTAATTTAAGTGTTACCTGGAAAGTACTGGTAAGATGCATGGTAAAGACCTCAGTCGTTGTGAGCTCACCCAACTATATAACTTCGGCAAGTAACTAACATAACAGGTAACTGGAGTAGAATATTGTCATGGGTTCAGCAGCAGCAGTCGTCTTTCCCCTTTAAGTGGTAGCTGGTGCAGCACTATGTTTTGGATTTTCGGCTTGGGAACAGTGTTGATAACACCAGTGTTGATAGTTATGGCTTGGAGTGCTTAGGCTGGCCAAGGACTTTCTGAGTTTCATGATCTGCCAGGGAGGAGGGGAGCCGGGAAGAAGCCGGGTGGAAGGAGAGACAGGGCACCTGACCCAAACAGACCAAACAGGTATTCCGTACCACAGCACGTCATGTCCAGGATGTAGAGATGGAGAGGGCAGAGGCCGGAAAAGATGGTGGTGCACGGGGGTGTGCATGGCATGGCCGGGATTGGGTACGAGGTGATGGGGTGCACTGCATAGTCGAGCTCGGTATCAGGTGATGGGGGGGCACTGCATGGCGTGGCTAAGTACCAGGGGAAGGTCTATTGCATTCTTTTTTTCCTTGTATTTCTCTTGTATTATTATTGGTGGTAGCAGTAGTGATTTAT
>JASSUY010027591.1:0-38340 GCA_032466535.1 Forpus xanthops | reverse complement strand
CAAAAAACTAAAAAAAAAAAAAAAAAAAAAAAGAAAAGAAAAAAAAAACACAAAAAAAACATTAGCTTACTGAGAGGTTTTTTGTTAACTGGATGTGCAAGGAGACTTGAGCTTGTCATTAAGGACATAACTTGATTGTGAAATATGTGAATTTTCACATGGACTACTGTGACAGTTCACAGAGTTACTAATGCTCCAGACAGCTACTCATTTAGGTCACGCATGACCTTTAACTCTGTCATACAAACATAGAATCATAGAATGGTTTGGGTTGCAAAGGACCTTTAAAGATCATCCAGCTCCAACCACCCTGCCATTGGCAGGGACACCTTTCACTAGACCAGGTTGCTCAAAGCCCTGTCCAACCTGGCCTTGAACACTGCCAGGGATGGGCAGCCATAGCTTCTCTGGGCAACCCATGCCAGCGCCTCGCCACCCTCATAGTAAAGAAGTTCTTCCTTGTATCTAATCTAAGTCTTCCCTCTTTCAGTTTAAAGCCATTACCCTCTCTCCCATCCCTACATGCCCTTGTAAAAAGTCCCGTTTCCAATTTCTTGTAGGCCCCATTTAGGTACTGGAAGGTTGCTTAGAAGGTATCACCAGAGCCTTCTCTTCTCCAGGCTGAACAAACTTAACCCTCTCATCCTGTCTTCACAGAAGAGAACAACAGATCATCTTTGTGGCCCTGCTCTGGATTTGCTCCAACAAGTTCACATCCTTCCTATGTTGAGGGCCCCAAAAGCTGGACACAGTACTCCAGGTGGGATCTCACCAGAGCAATATTCCCAGATATAACGCTGCAGGCTGACAAAGCCTTTGCAATGTACTCTTCCCCATAAGCAGCAACACTGGATGCAGGCATTTGGGTCACTGGCATTCAAACAAATACTCCTCCAAGACTGAATACCTAAGTGATCATAAAGTATTTTAGTAATGAGCAAAGGGTGTTACTGCACAATTAATTACCTTGAAGCTCTCACAATAGTGTTGTGGGAAACACTGTCATTTGCTAGAATAATTCAAGAAAGCACCAGCAAGCACTGCTGATGAGTTCATTTACTCATAAGAAGATACAAACTGACATTATTTTTTAGGTCTGAAATTCAGATACAATCATAGCACAGACGGTTGACTTACTCAAAACCAAGAAGCAACAAAAATTGTGTCCGAGCCTCAGCAAAAAGCTACCACCTGCTCTTTGGGCTGCAAATCCCCAGAGAATCCATTTCTGAAACAGCACTCACAGTTTTCTATTTCCTTCTGAACCGTGAAATCCCCCCCTGGGATTTCCTTCCTGGCTTAAGGCCCTCACACAGTTCTGCTCACTCATTCCTCCCTCTTTCTTCCCCAGTCCTGGAGGAGATGGGGAGGAGAATCAAAAGAATGTAACTCCCACAGGTTGAGATAAGAACAGTTTAGTAACTAAGGTATAACACAAATCACTACTGCTACCACCAATAATAATACAAGAGAAAATACAAGGAAAGAGAACACAACAGATCTTCACCTGATACCTAGCCATGTCATGCAGTGCCCCCCACCCTTCCGAGTCTCTCCTCTCTGTTTCTACATCCTGGCCATGATATGCTGTGGTATGGAATACCTCTTTGGTCAGTTTGGATCAGGTGCCTTGTCTCTGCTTCCTCCCGGCTTCCCCTCCTCCATGACAGAGCATGGAACTCAGAAAGTCCTTGGCCAGTCTAGACATTCTAAGCCATAACTATAAACTCAGGTGTTATCAGCACTGTTCCCAAGCTGAAAACCAAAACCACAGTGCTGTACCAGTTACTACGAAAAAGAGAAAAATGACTGCTGCTGCTGAACCCACGACACCAAAGCAATCCACATTAAATATACCTTTATCACATCTAAAAGCTATTAATACATAAAACATACAGTTTATAACCTCAGGCATGAAGTACTCTAGCACAAGATATTCTAGCACCTGCCATCTCCCACAATCATCAAAATGCTGAATTGTGACAGCTGATTACCCTTAATGGGAAAGCCATATTCCTGGATTATGAATTGCTGAGCAATGTTTTATTGCTCTTTGCCAATAACGGCAATACCCATGTATTCTAGTGCAGCAATAATAACAAAGATCTACTTACAGTCACAGTTCAGAAGTGTTATGCTACATGCAAAAATAGAATCATATGCATTTCATGCTTAGATCAAAACCAAACCAAAAGGAAGCATTCCAAACTCTGGCTCTCTGAAGAAACCTGTATCACACAGCTAGATTTTCTACAATGCTCAGCACTTGGCCTTCTAGTAGAGATATTATCTAGATAATTCATTTTGCTGCTTAGATAGCAGCCAAGTTACTAAATATCCAACCACTGGTGCAGAGGGATTACACCTATGTAATCTGCACAGGGAACAAACAGAAGACTGAAGGGTTTTTTCATTTTTAGAAAAAAGTACATACATGCCATTAAGTAGACTTAATACCTCAAAATCTATAGTTAAATTTTTTGTCCAGTGCATTTTGCACTGCCTGGGAAACTGATGAGAGTCTCAAAAATTAGGCCTAAAAGAGGCAATCCTGAGTTTTTCCCATGCTGAGACCTTGCTAATGGCTGTGCTAATGTGAGTTTCTGTAAAAGCCACTCTCCTGTGACCAGGCCGAGGAAAAGCAAGGTATGTAAAGATGCAGATCAGCAGTTACATGGTACTAAGGGAAAGGAGGAACACCAGAGCGAAGTGACCTGTGACATCCGTAGGACCACTATAGGCCAGCTCTAGCACAGTCCTACATAAATCATCCCTGGACCAAGGATTTACAACAAGCTCCTCAAAGCTTCCTCACTGGTTTTCAAATAACAGAGCCGAGCTCAAGTGCACAGTGAGTATAAACCACCTTAGACTTCTCATGCTTTGGAAGTTAAAATAATGCTACAATATTACCCTGTCTTTCCAGCTGCATTATCTCCCTTGAATGACAAAATGGGATCCCTAGCTGGAAAAACGAAATCAACACATTTTGTTCACAGTGTGTCCAGCTTCCTTACTTTGAAAACATCATACTTCTTTTTTTTGGTAAAATATCAACTACAATTCACAGTTCCTAATTTAACACAAAGTTTAACACAAAACAACAGAAGAACTCAAATCCTAAATTTAGTTTCACCTTTACACTCCCAAAATCCACAGCAAAATAAGCTCAACTACCCTTCCTAACCATATTGTTACCCACAGGTATTGTGTCTCCCATCCAGCACCTGAGCCAATTCCAAATGTAGGCAATGCATAGGGCTGAAGGTCCTGTAGGGCTTTTCTAATTGCTCATTTCTTGTGAAACCTCACATTGATCATTCCCCATCTCCTCTAACAGTTTTACTACATGTTATATATTTTACCACTGACCTATTTTCAAAGCTCTGGATGAGAAGTTCTGTGCAAGTCTAAATTATATTTCTGCATGTCACACACAGAGGCTTAAACTCAGCTGGAAGTGCCTCTAATCATCCAGTTTTCCCTGTGACTTTTGTTCTCTTATAAACAAGGGGAAAGAAAAATGAAGAAAAGTACATGCTTGAGGCTAATGGTCAGGCTTATCATCTGGGTGCAATACAACACACAAAACTGCTCTTCTTTGAGAATATAAAGCAAGATGGAGTGATTTATTTAAATGCAAGTAGCACAGCGAAAAGGAGAAAACAGCTACTAAGATTAGACTCTCACATTATCCTAAGCTCCACCAAAGATAAATTCTGACAGCAAAGCCAGTACAGAAAGGACAACAGCAGCCAGTATCTTGGGCAAAAGTTTGTAATATAAAAACTGCAGTTTAGCTGGGCAGCTCAGATGCAGTCTATCTAGACTTAGTTTCTGTCTAAATGAAAATTTATAGTGGGTGGCTGCACCCTTGAGACATCTGTGCCAGCACTTGCAGCGTGTACAAAAATTCAGCAGTATCCACTACAGTTGCTTCCCCTGTTGACCTTGTAACAGTCTTCCAATAAATAAAGGGGATCTACAAGAAAGCTGGAGAAGGAATTTTTACAAGGGCCTGTAGGGACAGGACAAGGGGAAATTGCTTGAAACTGAAAGAGGGAAATTTGGACTAGACATTAGGAAAACATTCTTCATCATGAGGCTGGTGAGGCACTGGCACAGGGTGCCCAGAGAAGCTGTGGCTGCCTCATCTCTGGCAGTGTTCAAGGCCACGCTGGACAGGGCCAACCTGGTCTAGTGCAAGGCGTCCTTGCCCATGGCAAGGGGGATTGGAACAATATGATCTTTAAGGTCCCTTCCAACTCAAATAATTCTATGATTCTATGATCATTATGACCAGATATGCTGATGGTAGGGGAGACAGTTCGATACCACCCACATTATCATTGTCTATAAGCTTGTATATTAATGTTAAAGCATTGTACTTTGAGTTAGCACACGCAATCAGCAATACAGTGGGAAGGAAAATGTATTAGATATAATTCACCTTAATCACACAACGTAAACTTGGTAAGGTAAAATACTTGAGAAATCCCTTTAAAACACTCCCTTGCAATAGAAGTGAAAATACTAACAGAACAGGAAAACTCTCTTTAAAATTAAAACCACAGCCCTATTTTGCAAACTTTTATCCTTCCACAAGTATAGAACAAGATTATGCCTTTCACCAGTTTTTTACAAAGTGCATTAAATTCAGTCAAAGATTCCTCTCTTACACTTTAGCGTCTATTCTGATGGTAGAAATTCTTTAAAAATGTGGATGATTATCACAATTCAAAATATTTTGAATCCAGTAGAACAAGTTGAAAAGTTGAAGTTTCTTTTAAAACCAATAATGTCAATAATTCAGACTTTCTAAACAAAATAGCCTAAGGTTTTCCTCCTTTAACGTCAGTATATTTTCATGCTTCTACAGTGTTGTGAAACTGCAAGTAAGCATCATCAATGTAAAATTACCAGAGGAATGTAACAACCACCCTGATATAAGAGATCTAAAATAGAATTTGGAGCTTTGGACAACAAAAGGTGAAGTAACACAGGTAAGCCTATACTTTAGTTCAGTTCACTCTTCCTTACTCCATGTGAAGGAAATGCTCAAACTAGGCAATGGATACTTTAAGTAAACCAACCTAAAACCAAATGGGTGGTTTAATATTTGACAAATGCTAGGGGTTTTAGAAAATAAATACCAGTGTGCATATATGTATGGGTCAGCAATCTGTTTGTCTTCAATTAGGTCATTTACATTTCAAATTTCAGTGGGTCTACAGATAATGAAATATGGATGAAATAAGGTTATTGTTATATGCTAAACAATTTACAATGTTCGGTGAATAATTAAGGCACTGTAACTATAATCTCCCAAATCACACCCTTCCCACATAGGATTCTTTT
Organism: Forpus xanthops; assembly: GCA_032466535.1. Taxonomy (NCBI): domain Eukaryota; kingdom Metazoa; phylum Chordata; class Aves; order Psittaciformes; family Psittacidae; genus Forpus; species Forpus xanthops. Next base: position 32,982 of record JASSUY010027591.1, on the reverse strand, counting down.
CACCTCTGTAGTACCCAACATTCAGCCCAGCTCAGAGATCTCCTCTCTGCTGAGTCCCTCCTTGCTGAGCTGAAGACTGTAAGATGGGAGTGATGCAGGAGATGGAATTCACCGCAACTTGACCACTTCCACAGCCAGAAGACAGTTATGTCTTCTAAAATAAGGAAGGCCAGAAGGATTCTGGTTTCTCTGCTCTCACCAAACCTAGTCCTTCTTTCCACCCCAAGGTTAAGTTACTTAACACTTTCCAATACGCAACTAAGAGAACAGCAGCTTAAGGAAAGCCAAACAAGGACTAAGAGTTAAATTCCTAAAATTTTTCCTTTCTCTTCTGCAAAATGAAATAATAATATTCATAACCTTAAAAAGTCAGGAAAAGAGGTATATGAAAAGAGCTACTAACAAGAAGTGACATGCTCAATTAACACACATAGTTGATGAAAAATGTTCCCCACCAAAACGCTCCTCAGGGTAGAAAAGGCTCCTTTGTCTGCCATACAGAGCCTCTCAAACACTAATAAAAACTTGCTTCATGGCAACAAAATATTACCAGGTGACTTTGGACTCGATGTAATCATATTTTTTAATCTCACAGTGGCTGATGAAGTCACTCTGTTCTTTCAAATCCAGTTATTTATACTACAGACTTTGCAACAGGTTAAAAATTCCATGCAGATTAAAAAAAGGTAATTTTATCTACATAACCCTCACCTGAGATAACTTGCTTCCTATAGGAAACGCTTGTATTTGAAAGTAAATCCTCACCTAATGTGTCATCTCAGAAAACCTGTGTATGAAGTGGTACCAAACAGGAGTAAGGGAGCTTTTAAGGGATCAGAATTCAGGGGTGGGAAGGGGGAGAGGGACTTTAAGGAAACAGGGTGCTTAAGAGTAACTGACACCATATACAACCACCCACACACACGTGAAACCGCACTGCTGAATCTCTGTGGGAAAAAAACAGAATCAAAAAGTGAAAAGTGATAACCTGTGTGAAATGTACCTCAAAATAGTCATTAATTGTGATCTATGGTCCCTAAAACAAATGGCATTGGGAACATAAGTGGATGCAGTGCTCTAGGACACTTTATCACACAGATCGTTACCAGAGAGGTGCCTCTCAAATGACCACTTACTCCAAACAGGAGATAACTTCTGAGAGGATCAGCATTTGTCCAACATTACCTTGAACAGTTTGCCAAGCTGGAGCTATGCTACAAAAGACTGTAAAGGACTCTAATGAGGACCTGACTCACAAGGCAGCATTGATGTACAAATGTACTTTACAAATAGCTATTGTAATTATTCCACAATGCCCAGCCTGTGAGATGCAATCTCAGGTGGTCTACACCTGTTCTGCAGGGCTTTGGGCTGTCAAGGTCAGATATCTTGAGCTGGCTGTAACCTGAACTCCAGCAGAGTTCAGGTAAATGCACTTGAAGACAGAAGAGGAAGCTTTAGTGTCTCCTGAGTATCCTATTCTAAAAAGAGCAAAGGGAAACAGAAAGGAAGCTTGTATAGTAACACAGGCTTGGTTCTGTCTTTTTTCCTTCTCCCTCCTGTCCCCAAACTCACAGGCATTATTAGATGTCTAATTTTAGTTTCAGAGAGCAGATATAGGTTTCATAACTTCTCCAAGCAAAACGAAATAATAAAGGGGGCTTCTTTAATTTTTAATGGGCAGAAAAGAATCTGCTTCATTTCTTGCTGCTACTGTTAATTACAGACACTAAACAGATTTAATTAGAACCAACCAGACAGAAAAACATCTGTGATCTACGCCTTTGGCATAGTGTGAACCATGTAAAGGGCAACAAAGCAACCCCCTGCCCAACAATTCCATTAATTTTAGTTTAGGAGAAATACTCAGACCAAGATTCAGCAAGGATAATTCTAGTAACTGATATATATAATGATATATAATAATTGTTATGAAGGATAAATTTTAAAACCACATTACATTTTGAGACAGTAGAATGTCGCATTATGATACATTAAAATCTTGTTATATGAGCAGAAGAGGTTTCCTTCTGTAACTGAATGGGCAACACTAAATTTGTCATTTCCCAACTCTCATAGGTTTTATTTTGTGAAATCAAGAAGTTAAGAAAGGGGGATAAGAACGATAACAAAAATGAGCTCTGTCAAAGCACTACTATCAAGACACCTGTAAAACTGTAACCTTTAACCCCAAACCTAAGCACAATGCAAGGCTGCTACCTTCAATGTGGCCTGATTTATCCTTGGCAGGTATTTGCAGAAGAGTTCTCCCTGATGCTTCTGACCAGGGACACTTTAAAAGTGTGGCCTGTCTCTCTTCCACTCCTATGCTCTTCAACCCATCCTTCACCCTGTTTCTGTTGCTAATGGAAAAAAATGAAGATAGATTCTTTTTTAAAACTTGGGCAACCTTTTATTGGTAAAAGTCAGTGATTGGAAGGCTGGCTTAAAAGGTACATGAGCATCGTAAGCTTTAGTGACAGGAATGACTTTTCTTAGCTTTAATAAAATATTTCATCATTTAGTTACAGTAGACCTTTATGAAGGCCCACAAGACCAGCTGCATATACTTAGTATAGTTAGCCACTAAATTTTATACCCCTCTTTTCCTGCAAGCCCGAACTGTCAATGTAGGTCTGAACAGCAGAAGCAATGAACCAACAGAGCTGAAATGGAAATCAGGGAAAGCTGTGCTTTCAGTGCTTGGAGTGCTCAAAGTTAGGTTCTCAGTATTCAGAATGGGGCAGCTAAAATTAGATTATCTGTACAACAAAATGAAAACATATTATGAAAATACACATTTGCAAAACCTTTTGAAATTACAGCAATTAATATAATGGTAAAGCCCATGACAGAGTCAGCCCTTCTTTGAAAATTGATTTGAATATTGCAACTATAACATAGAATGACTGTGAAAATGCTGTGGAAAACTTGTAAGAAAGATGATGCAAACACAGAAAGGAACCAAACTGCTCTTGCAAGGCCACCATCAATTATGGGCATTCTGAGTTTGTGAACTGCATCTACAGCCTCAGTAAGCTTCTCGTATCTTAAATATGTTTGCATGCAGAAATAGTATCATACACAGATCTTCCTTCAAAATGATCTTTTAAAATATATCTGTGTGTAGCCCACTTGACTGACGTTTTGACATGCTTGCACATCTAGTGTGTGTGCGTGTGAGTGCACATACACCCAGAAACACCATTACTTACAGCAGCAAACAATTTTCCCATCTATCCCTGCTACGACTTTGAAGCTAAGCTGCTTATTTTAAAGGAGTTGAAGCTACTCTGGAAGCTTAGAAGGAGCAATTTTTTAGTGTAAGTGTTAAAGGGACAATTGATTTAAAAAGATAAAATGAAACAAAAGTAGGTTTGCTTTCTTCTAAAGACCATAAAACATTCAACCCTCTGTCTAGTACCTGAGTACTTCACAAAGTGGAGACCAAACCTGTGCTTCAGCGGTTTTACTCCTGTGGGAGAAGCTTCTACAGAGAAGACAGGCAGCCTTTGAGATAACGCCATCTGAGCCCATTTAGGGCTTTGAACATAAGCAGCCTTAGAGCCACACCCAGGATGCAACTGACAGCTGAGAGCAATGCAGGGCACAGGCCCAGCGCTAAATGCACTCATTAGTTTTAACTCCACAGATTAAAACTTCATGTGGCCTCCTAGCCATGCAATAGCCAGCTGCAGATACCATAATTTGGTCGTTCACAAGAAGACCATTAACTACAGTTAAAGAAGCAATAAAGAGTATGTTCAGAGCCCCATCAGCAAAAGGTATGGGATGTTAATCATCACCATTTGTCAGGAGCTTACTTTAAACTAAAACTAATAACTTAAAGAAATTATGCAAGCTTTTCTTAACTACCAACTGTTGGTACCACCTACAAATTTCAAGCATTAAGTCAGTTCCATAAAGCTGGTGAAAATCAGCTTATGTTTTTTTAATGATTAATTTTAGCAAATCTTGTTTACAAGTGGTTTATAGCATGATTACACAAATCTTAAATTCAAGCATAGTTTGAACATAAATAAATTCCATTTATGAAATATAACTTGCAAAGGTATTACATTAAACTAATTGGGAAAACAATAATAATCTACAACATAATTACTATGCTTGAAAATTGAAACCCTTACTAATTCACAGCTATCCAAAATTTGGGTCTTCATAGATAACATATCTAATATACTGCTGTTCTTGGCATTTCTCTTTTTGTTTGGTTGGGTTTTTTTGAAAGAACCGCCATAAGGCCTGTTGAAAGATGAGCCGTAACAACCCTACTGCTCTTTCAAATTCATGTTGCCATACAGGGAACGGAAGAGCAATTATTTATTGACATTTCACAGACTTATTTTTTTTTTTAAATCAGCTCTTAATAAGATTATGGATAAACATGTGAACTTCCACACATCTTCAAAGATATATGAGGAGAAAGACAAGCATTTCAGTCCATACAAACAACACCAGCAAGCTGAGACATATTTGTCGTAACAGAATGGCTTGAGTTTTTGCGTATGCTGTTACTGAGTACCTATTCAAGCCAAAATATTCTGCAGGATTCCATTTCAACAACATTTCAAACACTTTTGCCAGCAATTATTTGCTAAAAAAGTCAAGGGTGATTACTATATCCTATTCGATTTTCTATTTGCAATATAATTTCACAGAATCTTCTGTGATTATAGTGCATGATATGATAGTAGAAGAAAATTATTTCAGAAACTTATGAAATATTTTGCCTAATAAAGAACATCACCTGAACACTAACATTATAAGCACACAGAATAGCACCAAAGATAATTTCTTCATGGCTTTTAATCAGACTGTTGGTTAGTAAACACACTGACTAGCAGCATGACTAGGAATTTTTCTCCGCATGCAAGGACAGAAAGGACAAGAGCACAAAGCGCCTTTTTTACAAGCAGGAATAAAGTTAAATAAAGTGTCACACACCTTATTTCCCTCTCACACACACCTCCTTGCTTTCAAAACAAAAAGGGATTGGAGAAAAGTTTGGTTAACTAACCAACACCAAGAATTTTTTTGTTCACAGAAAAAATCAATTTTGTTACAGCAAGTACCTTTTCCATTTTGCCTCTACACTAAAACCTACTAAATCCCGAGAGCACCTTGAACATTATCAGTTTAAAGAATTCAAAACAAAGGATGAACAGAATATCAGAGTAACTGCCAGTAAAATGAATGATAAAGATCTCTTGTTTTAAAAGCACACAAACCTTCCTGCAGAATGTTTCTTTCACTGACAGACTGCTTCCCCAACATGACCTACTGTTTCCACAAGCGCTAATTCAAAACTATTGATGAATCTCAAGCGTCTCCACTTATTCTCAAAACTTACCTAAACAAAGCAATCCAAGAAAGTTTCCAGGGAAAAAAAATAATATGAGTGCTTACCACGGATTCAAGAGTCAAACAAATGAATAATCAGATAATATGTGAGAGCTTATTTTACCACATAGTTCAAAAGCTTAAAAACTGCCACTAAGATTTCAGTTTTAATCATTGAAATATCCTATCTCTTTGTCAGAATAAGGTTCTTACATCTTTGTAACACTACATTTCAAAGCAGTGAGATCCCCAGACCAAGCTTTGGCAGTGATTAGGCTGAGTTTCCTTTCTGCTCAACTTCAGAAAGTTCTGGAGGTGTCCCTTCCTGCCACTCCTCTCCCCTCCTCTGATGTAATTGGTCCTTCATGTTATTTTACAGTCTTTTAAAATATAATTTGTCGATTTTTTTTTTCTTTTAAGCAGAAACACAAAGAATTAAATAAGCAACAAAAATAATTCTGGATGATACTGTCTTTATTTCCTTTATTATAGACGGCTGGGTGCTGGAGCATTCGCCATTAGAGAAGAGACAGATGGACCTAAGCTTCTTCAAGGCTGGAAAAGACAAAAATCTGAGGAAGCTAAGCACAGTCTGCCAATATCTTCAAAGTGGTCATTGAGAAGACTGAGCCAGGGTCCTCACTGAACTGCACAGTGTGAGAAAAGGAGACAATGACATAAAGTGAAACAGGAGAGATATAGAGAAGCAAAAAAATTATCCAAATGACAACTAAGCCCTGTTGAAAGCAGAAATGATGCCCATGCATTCTGACTTTGCCATATAAAGGTTCGATTCATGACTATGTCCAGAAGTGGTTCACAAAATTAACTTGACTTTCACCCTGCTCAATAGGAGGCTTCATTACAGAGATACAACTCTCCAGACAACTCTTATTCAAGGACATCTGTTACTTTGGCATTCTTGATTCTGATTTTTGTAGTGTAAAAAGCCTACATCTTCTTCCATTTTTTTTTCTGATGTAATATTGTATTTACTTACAGTAATATGGTACACCATATTTTAGTTTTATCATACGAATGTAGTAATGCAATGTAGGTTCTAGGTGTTCTTTGGGAGTCCAATAAAATAAACTCTTGAAAACCTTTTAATGAAAACAAAGAGAAAACCTTAAAATACACGAGTCTTCTTTTTAAGACAACTGATGAGGTCTATAGCATAGCAGTTTTCAAGAACTATCCAGTCATATTTGTACTAAAACCTGTTCTGTCTTGAGGCATCTTTCCTATTGCACATGAAATACTAGTTCTCATGACTTCATCAAAAGATTAATGCAATTTAGCCTGTTCCCTACAGTCCCAATTCCTGAGATGTGCAACTGAGTTTAAGAATTTTTGGGTTTTAATTTTAAAGTGGATATTTTATTAGCCTTCAAGGTTCAGGTAAATGAAAACTGAAAAGCAAACCCTGTTTTCCAAAAGGCTTGGGGCTTTCAGAAGAATTCAAACTCATAAATGCCTACAGGAAAAAAAAAAAAGGTTTTCTATAGCTTGACCCAATTTCAAATGCTTGGATTTTATACTACTGCTTTGCTTCATTTCAGATTTATTTTCTCCCCAATAATCATTATATAACTGCTATTTTTTAACAGCTGCAGATTTTCTAGGGTTGCTTAGGATATAAAGGTTCTATATGCATTTCACACAAACATAAACACTGAGGAAAATTAAATAGAATAAAAAAATAAACTCACACTATCCCACTGTCAACAATCTTGCTCCTACAAACAGCAAGCTATTTTTAGACACCAGTCAAATCCTGCCCAAAAAGGGCAGTATTACTAGCAATTATCATTACAATACTTTCCCAGTATCTAACTAACCAAGGCAAAACACACTACATTACAAAAAGAAAGTTTAATGTCTTCTAATCAGTACTTTAACACAGTAAATTCACAGACTTGCAAGGAATTTCATTACTGTAGCATCCAAAATAAAAGCAGAATACAAAGAGAAACAAAGAAATGCACCACTCTTCAAAAATCATCAAGCATTCAAAAAACAGTTTGTACGTTAAATCTCTCCTGTACTAGTTTGTTGTTGTTTTTTTTTTTTTTTTTTTTTTTTCCTGAGACGTAGATCAGGCAGCCCTTTAATCCCAAAGGATTTAAAGAATCAGGAAATATCATCAAGAGGATGGAATATTTACAGCACAGGTAAGAGATGGTGTTACATTAACCCAAAGGTATGAAAGGCACCACCTAGAAAGCAAAAGATAAGGATTCACATGTCTTCCTAGCTCTCACACATCACACACACCTTCCCCCCAGGCCCCCATATGAGTATTAATCTTTTTTCCTGGTAAGGACAGCAACAACAGAGGAGTCACAAAGAAATAAACGAGCAAATCAACTACTTTTCTAAGAAGAAACCATCTAGTGAATGAAAGGTGATGGCATAACTTAAGACTTTTTTCGGCTTCTGTATTATTATGCAGGATTTCTAAAAGTCCCTTCTATCTACAAGTTTACATTTATGTGCTCAATACAGCTTCTGGCAGCTATAATCACCAAAGACTCCTACAGTGAGTATGTAAGAAGTCATGAGACCTAAGACATAAAATGTTTGTCTTGTTCTGATGAGACAGCAATATCCCCAAAAATATTTTCAGCATTCTGCAGATGAAATGTATTTATAGCATGGCATTATTCTCCTAGTAGTTTATCTATCTTACAGCATTTTATGTAAGATCTGCAGTCTTGTGAGATTTCTTACTTTCACATTCTGCTACTAACCAAAGAAAAAGAAGCTTCAACCAGTCATCATGGTATGACAATTTTTGGCTTTTCATATGCCATTAGTTAGGTTGGCACATATTAAGTACTTCTATTGCAACGTGACTTCTGCCTAATCTTCCTCTGGAAAGTACATTTACATCACTTATTAAGTTTGTACAAAGATACTGCTTCCCAACTAATGTTCATAGAGTAGCCCACCAACATTATGTAACAGTGAAATAATACCATTTAATAATGAAATTGCAAGTCAACTCCTCACATCTTTTCTTGCTCATATTAGAGAACTGCTGCAACAGCAAAGTCACAGAAAGTCATCGCCTTGATGAAAAAAAAATTAAAATGCATTTTGTTAGAAAAATAAAAATTAGGTGTTCCCTGACTCCCTGGTACTTTTGAGTCCAAACACCTTGAATATCCTCTCCCATAGTCATTGTAAGTTTGACCCAACAATTACCCTGCATCCAAGTAGCACGCAGCAGTCTACATCCAGTTTTCAAAGAATAATGGAATGGTTTAAGCTGGAACGGACCTCAAAAGACCATCCAGTTCCAATCCCATGGGCAGGGACACCTTCCACTAAATCAGGTTGCTCAGAGCCTCATCCAACTTGGCCTTGAACACTGCTGGGGATGGGGTAGCCACAGCTTTTCTGGGCAACCTGTTCCCAGTAAAAAACTTCTTCTTAATATCTAATCTAATTCTACCTCCTTTCAGTTTAAAGCCATTCCCCCTTGTCCTATCAATCAGTTTCAGCAGCAAGTAGATCATCTATTCTGCATTGTCTTTGAATGTAAGCTCTGCTCCATTAAACCTTGAAGGCAGCCCAAATACATCAGGCAGCTCAAGATGGAAGAACCTCATCTACAACCCATTTGTTGGAGAATTTCTGCCCTCTCTGTGTCACTTACTCAGACATGCTGAACAGAGTGGTCCTCTTGCAACACAGATACCAAAGAAATACTTAAGCACCAGCTCATACTCCAGCCACTCTCCCTGGTTCACAGCTTCAGCCAGTGTGCAGCCAAACAGCAGATACTTCAGTCCAATAAAATCTTTGGATATTTTCTGTTTGTACTTCTCATGAAATTTTCATATTTGCAAAATGGCAGTACCTAATCAGATGACCAGAATGGCAGAAAGATGTGAAAAGTGTGGCATCACATGATAATGGGATGCTTACATTGTAAGATTTGTTTGATATAACTAGTTCATTAAATAACAGTCTTCTTTTAACACATATGATTCTTTCATTCATAGAGCAGCCACATAGCTCAGATAACATTTCTCTGCTGAGCTTTTCTGAAATATTGTCTTATTAATTCAGAAAAGGAAGGGTTTTTTTAAGTTTTCTGTTCTTCTGCCAGTTTGCAATAGCATAGGCAAAGCGATATCTAATAACTACTTCTAACCTAAGAATTTCACAGGTACATGAAGTATGTCATTATTTCTTTGGAAAACAATGAAAATGAAAGGACAATTTGCTGTGTTCTGCAGAGTCCAAAATTAACTCTGGTATGAAGGTAGGGCTGTTTTTGACTAATACTTTAATGCTATGGATGTTACAAAACTGATGTTCCTTGAAAACAGCACCCAGTTTAGCTAGTGCAAGAGAAGAAAGAACAAAGGACATAGGACTGACTTTGTTATGTATCATTAAAAAGGATGTGCTTTTACTGTTCCTGTTTACTGTAAGTAAAGTTCCCATTCTGCATGTACTATTCTCTCTCCAGAGACAGAGGACTCATAAGATGTATTGGTTTGCTTTAAAACTTTTTGCAGTACTATATGATGATGTTAACACTGCTAATGAATGTGAGGGGCATATTCATTATATGAGATTTAGGATTTATTGGATTATTTTCTGTTGGCCTGAGAGTTTAAGCCTGTTCTTTCCCGACTCATAAAATAAGTAGACATCATAATTTCTCTTCTCAGAAGCTCAGTGAGAACATTTCTTTCCAAATATAATTTGCTACGAAGCTACTGAGATGTCTGGCTTTCCACGTAGGATTTTCTCTCAATTAAAAACAAGTCCTTGCCCTTCAAGTGAACAGGTACAATGATCCCAGAAATAATCTAAAATTTTATTGTGCCTTGTTCACAATCATGGTCACATAAAACAGACATCAGGGGTGGAAAAATGGATAGGTCACCATCACCTCACTGGTTGGTTCGTGGCTCTTCCACAGCTGTTGCCAATGTCATCATGTCATCTCCACTGGCTAGGGAGAGGATGCAGACTTAAAATACTGCAACAAACCTCGACTGAATTTCTCAGACACCTGAGCATTCCAAGTCCTGTCAGCAGCTGGGCACAGTAATGCATTGGGACAAACACAGGACAACTCCTCAGTATTTACTTTGATATTCCACTACAGTACTCTCAAATCTGATAAGGCAACAAAGCTATGACTTTTCCAGATCATTCATAACTTTCCCTTAAAAAATCCTTTGTGTCCCACATTCTGCGAACCTGTACTCACATGCATGAGTTGGCTGCTGCAAAGAAAAAACAATGTGTGTACCTCCACCTACAGGGTTCAGCATCTCTATGTGTCTGTATTTTCTGTACTCTGGTTTTTTTTTAATGCTGTGATCAGAGAAAGGAAACATGCTTCCCTGGTTCTGAATGAGCAAATAAAATTGCATGAGGAAGCAGCAGGGTCAGTCACCTCCAAAAGGGAATGTGAGTCAGGAGCTGAGAGCGACCACAATAGAGGCAGGGGCAGTGCCCTCAATGACCAGGGACGCAGTCCCAGGTACCCAAACAGGAAAAGCAGAGCAGGTCTGGTGACAGAAACCATGGTCAGCCACAGTCCACAATCACCAAAGTCATCCCATGGTGACCAGGCAAGTCTGATGCTTGGTCAGGGAGGCAAGCCAGTAGGTTAGGTCCAGCAAGGGATGTGGCTAGGCACAGGAAGAGCTGCAGCACAGCTCAAGAGACAAAAACCAAAGGCTCAGATTAAATGTTGCTCCTGAGGAAAAAGGAGGAATGCCTACACAAGGCTTCTCATGGCTCTTCACAACTCTGACATAGCTGTTTTCACAGCTGCCTGATCCAAAACTACACTGAATCACAGCAGAGCCAACCTTGGGCATGGGCAGCCCACCCTACCATGAGTGTGTGCACAGGACTCTGGCACAAAAAGATGTGCTTCAGTACCAGGAAATACCAAAACTCTAGGAGGAAAAGTGTATTTTTCTACTAACCAATGTGTGGCAACTATCAGAAAATACAGTGTTACTGAAAAATCAGATATCTGAAGTCAAGATCTAGAACAATCCAATGTTCAGACATCACGTAAGATACTGAAATATATATGGACTTTGAAAGCCAGCTTGTGAGAGAGCTGCACTGAACTCTATGTTTATCTTGAGTTTTTCTATCTATGAGACAAAATATTCGTCATGTTCTTCAGGAAGAGAAAAACTTCATCCTCCTGCATGATGACGATCTGGCAATCATGTGTTTTGTAACCGATCATGAGACCTACTAACAAACCCATGTTGTTCATTTTTTAATTAAATGAAGTCTATTATAGTTGGGAATCTCCTAGAAAATACTTGTAATAAGTTCATTGATGGTTTTGTGTGAGAGAACAATAGCCTGTGCAAGCCAACACTGCTTATGAAGCTAATACCAATTAGATTCAACAGTAACACATAAACAAGACTTCTTTTAAAAGAAAGGATACAAACAACTATTGCAGGAATTATTGAAAACAAACATGCATGCCACTTTCTCACCTGCAAATCAGCCTTGGGTATCATGTTACTGTGACTCCTGTACTAGCAGACTCATTTTGGACAGCATAAGCCTACCCAGTGCACACATGGGTGCGGTGCGGTAGCAGCTGGACCTTCATCCCCTTCATACCCTGTCCTTCATACGGGCCTCTGACTCTTTAAAAGAAACTAAACTGTTTTAGCCAACATGACGGCTCATTCCTTCTATCCATCTGATGATCCTATGCTCCCAGTGACACTCTGTGAGTCAGCGGTAGTTTGGGTGGCCAGGACAGCACTTCTGCCTCCTCCCTGAAACCTCCCTGCACTGTCTCTGACACCTCATCTTCATATGAGAGGTCAGTGTGGGTGTTCCAAGCCATTAAAACATTTCAGGACTCCCATGCATCAGACTCTTTCTCCTCTCTCAACCTGGAAAACAACCGAACTTTCTATCAAATACTTGTAGCTAATGCAGATGAACAAACCCACAGGAAAAACAGCCCTGACTCACAGCATTCAAGGAGCAATAAAAAGGATTGACTTACACATGTGGATCTGGTCTTTTTTTTGCATAACTTATGTAATAACAGCAACATGAACAAATAAATCACCAAAGTGCTCCACACAGCATGTGTTTAGGCTGGTTTAACAAAATGAACAGCCAAGAAAACATTACCAATATCTGGGAAAATTTTTTCTTATCTTGAAGCTTTAACATTTTAAAAATGAATTATTTATATGGACATGTATATGAGTAAATCTTTTATAACACATTGCTTGTTGTTGAGCAGCTGTCCTTCTATAAGAAATATAAAACAGTCTCAGGTATGCAAAGTCTATACAAATAATCACTGTGAAACATGTATCTAAATTTGAGACATCCACATGGATGCATACAACAAAGTGAGAAAGATTCAGGATACACAAAGAGCTCTTAGTTTATGTAGAAACTGTCCAGTCTCATGTCTGGAAAACATTTAATCACCACCTTTACTACAAGTAAACAGTGATAAAATCTAAACCAGAAAAGGAGATATATCCAACTGTCTAATGACAATGGGGATGAAATAATGTTATACAAAATACCTAACAGCCTTTTTGAGATCATTCAATTAGATTTGAAACTAGCTACATTATAGTAAAACATGTTGGGTATTTTGAGCATTACAAGCCATACAACTCATTAAGAAATGACAAACTTTATGTAACATTAGGTTCAGTGATTTGAAGTCTCTTCTAAAACTTGTGATCAGTCACAAGGCTCTGTGACTCTAGAGATCTGATTTCAGTTAAAGGGGAACTGTTTGTTTGTTTTTCCCCAGATATTTACATATTCAGAATGAACACATACCTACTTATTGTAGCTTAACAAAAAAGTTACAAAGCCTCACTTTATTTTTGACTTGTGTGACACACACTAACTCCTGATGCTGCTTTACAGGAGTGCAAACTAAACAGTACAACTCCAATGCTAACAGGCAGCACCAATACTCACTATGCTTTCTTTTTGTCTGCTATTTCACTATGACAAAAATAAATATAAACACATATATAGAAACATGCATGCGTTTGTTTGCTATGCGTGATAAAATATGAACTTTTTAAATATAAAAAAAAAACATTTAAAATTATTTGTAAAGTTTAAATAATCACTCATTGAAGACTGACGTGAAATCGCTGGAATGAAAACCACTTCAGCCATTTTTCAAGCATACAAACACAAGGTTATGCACAGAAGCTTAACAACAAGAGGTTTATTGCCAGTGATCCAAGTTCCTCAAGATCTGTTACCCAAAGTTTCAGTACAGAAGGTCACTAGAGTTTGCAAAGTCTGTTTCTAGCTTTAACAGTACTCCAAGAAAGAGCTCATGCCTTTTGTCTTTAAGTTGTCCTGCCACATCAATGCTCTGCTCTGAGCACTAACCTCCATGCCCTCAGTATTTCTCAACCTGCAATTCAAAATAAGTGCTAGTAGATTAAAGACAAGACAGAAAGAATGTACCCATACCTGCGCATTGCATTTTTAAGTAACTATAGCTATTACTAAAAATTTATTTTTCTGTGTTTTGGTAGCTCTGTGTTCTTCACAATGAGGGAGGGACTCTTCATGAGGGATTGTAGTGAGAGGACAAGTGGCAACGGGTTCAAACTTAAACAGGGAAAGTTTAGATTGATCTGAGGAAGAAATTCTTTACTGTAAGGGTGGTGAGGCAACGGAATGGGTTGCCCAGGGAAGTTGTGAATGCTCCATCACTGGTGGTGTTCAAAGCCATGTTGGACATAGCCTTGGGTGGCATGGTTTAGTGTGAAGTGTCCCTGCCTGTGGCAGGGGGGTTGGAACTGGATGATCTTAAGGTCCTTTCCAACCCTAACTATTCTATGATTCTAAGTAGATTTCCCAGAGGGGTTGTGGGATCTGCAATCTTGGATGCCATCAAAACTTGACATGACAAGGTCCTTATAAACCCCAGATGACCAGAGGTCCTTTCAAAGGCTAATCTAACTATATTATTGTACCATTCAACACATTGTAACATTGGCCAGTTTCAAGCCTTGCCTTAGAAATTTACAGTCATTAAAGAACAGATCGCAGACGTCTTCATACATGGTAGGATCCAGAGTCCAGCACAGTCCTTAGCAAACAGCACTGTTGTCAGAGTTTTCAGCAATGCCATACTGCTTAATGAAGTTACAGAGCTCCTGGTGGCCATGCTGAACATGTCAGTGCTGGAAACCTGCCCAACAGGAACTCTAATGCAGCTGAAACTGATGAAAAAAAGTCAATAAAGCTAACACAACCTCAGCCAATATAAATCAGTCTTGGCACAACATATTAGCCATGTCAAAAGGATTTTGGTAGGAATGGCCACATTTGCATAACCCCCCAGTTACTCACAGTGGAAAGAAAAAATCTGAGAGAGAATATGAAGGGTTTAGACCTGTAAATGCTAAAAGACAATTTTTCACATTCAGAGCAAGTAATAAAGCTCGTAAACCTTGTACATCCAGAAGGAAAACACAAGTAAATTGTCTGTACAGGAACAGTTGGCACAGGATCTTCAATGTCTCCTCATAACACTGGTTAACAGGAAGACCAACTACATAGAAAGACAACATCAGTAAATATGTCGCCAAAGGTACAAATTCAATAGCATATTATATTGTTCAGTGTCTCATGATAAAGGAATCAGGTTATTTAATATCTTATGACCCAACAGTGTTCTCTGCAAGCAGGAAAAGGACAATGCTTGTTTTTCTTGACCCTAGAAATCGTGGAAGACATTTTAAACCAGTCACTGCAACTGAAGAAGCTGAGGAAATCAAAACTTTTTGTAGTAATTACATCCCTAAAATACACTGCAACAGTATGAACTACTTCTCCACTCAGTGTGAAGCAGCCTTAGTACCATGCAGCAGGAGTCATGGAGGTCAGATGCCAAGAACATACAATAGACAGAAGGTATTAAGAGGGACACAGCATCCATAAGAGTCGACTGCACATTCAGGATCCTGACTTGCTGTAGATCACAGAATCACAGAATAGTTAGGGTTGGAAAGAACCTTAAGATCATCTAGTTCCAACCCCCCTGCCATGGGCAGGGACACCTCACACTAAACCATGCCACCCAAGGCTATGTTCAACTTCGCCTTGAACACTATCAGCGATGGAGCATTCACAACTTCCCTCAGCAACCCATTCCAGTGCCTCACCACCCACACACACAGTAAAGAAGTTTTCTTCCTCATAGCCAATCTAAACTTCCCCTGTTTAAGTTTGAACCCATTACCCCTTGTCCTATCACTAAAGTCCCTCATTAAGGGACCCTCCTCAACATCCTATAGGCCACCTTCAGATATTGGAAGGCTGCTATGAGGACTCCATGCAGCCTTCTCTTCTCCAGGCTCAACAGCCACAACTCTCTCATCCTATCTTCATAGGGGAGGCGCTCCTGTCCCCTGATCATCCTTATGGCCCTCCTCTGGACTTGTTCCAACAGTTCCATGTCCTTTTTATGTTGAGGACACCAGAACTGCACACAATACTCCAAGTGAGGTCTCAGGAGAGCAGAGTAGAGGGACAGGATCACCTCACTTGACCTGCTGGTCACACTCCTTTTGATGTTATCAGAGAATGTAGTGTGAGCAACTACTAGGATTAGGGCAGTCAGAATTTACCAGAATTTGTGGCTGAGTACAACCATTTGCTGCACCCATTCAAATCTCCTTATTTTGCTCAGACAGTGGGTCAAGCCTGGGACAACAGTGGAATTAGCCTAGAACACCAACAGGGCCAACATGGTCTTAACAGCCACCCACTACCCTTAAAAGGAGGGATTCTGCAGATGTGGGCTTTGCTCCTCCTGTTTGTGGGACTTAAACCATTGACAACTCTATACTTAGTTACTGGATCTCTCCAGAGCAGCAGAGGTACTCTAGAGTGTGGGTGGACGACAAGAAGTACTCATTGAGGGGGCTGTTTTCAGGAGGTACATTACTGCTTGCTAGCAATTTACAGGAAAGTAGGAAAAAAAGTGCAAGCTGGAATCTTCATTCACTGAGGAGATAAAGAGGTCTAGCACTAAGAGGTGACAAGCAAAGTAATTAGAAAGTAACTATTTTAAGGGAGAAACGGATGTAAGAGTAGTAGAAGTGAGTCAAGATCATTCCAACAGAATGAATCATAAATAAGAAAATTCAGAAAAGAACATGTTCATAATACACAGTTGCTGATGGCTGGGTGATTCATAGGGGTGGGCATGCTCTTAACAAGATTTTCTGTGCATCACAGGCAGCCATGACAGAGCAGCCTGGAGAGGCACTTAAGAATCTCTGCTTGCAAGTGTGTCAGTCAGGGATGCACAATAATACATGTCCTGAATTAACATGGTTATATCCCCAAGAAACAAAATATCATTTCTCATTCAGATTTATGCAACAGTGTAAGTATAATTACACATATAGTTGTTTTGGATATGGGGTTGGGACTATAACACCACTTTTTTCAGGAAAACAATACTCTGCTTTGTAGTTTCTGTGCAACTGATATTAGAAGAGCTTTTTGTTTTGAAGTCTAATCATTCTCAGTTTCACTGCATCAAAGCCACAGAGCTTATAATCGTCATGAAGCCTGAAGCAGCTGATGTTCTTTGTTCCTGTAGCTATTAGACATGGAAAAAGCACAGCATTCAACATTTTTCTGTCTTATATTCAGAAAACTTTTTGAAAACCGTTTTTTCACAGTTACTTTATAAAAATGCCAGTGTCACACAAATTCAGCCACCTTTAGTGAATAAGATCTTTTAGTTATATGGAACAAAAAAACAAGTATAATCATCCATTAAACCATAAAGATCAAGTTTCTATGTTAAGATAGGAAATGCAAGACAATGCGTATGTGTACCTGCTACAGTGCCTACTGTCTGGTAAAATCCATCTATCCAGACCCTCACACATACACAAGCTTCCTTCTTCAAAAAACAAAAGGATGAGCTGCTGACAGGGAAGTGCTTGGAATCTCATTAATGTGACACTTTTTGTTTCAGTGACATTTGAAATGACAAAAGAATACTGAAACACTGTGTTGAGCTATAAATCCGCAGTGACGTTCAGGCTGGATTTAATTATTGTATCTTTTTCATGATGCATCTGCTGAAAAATGATATCAGTCTTCTGAAGCAGATTTTATGAAATGAAATTCTATTTTTAGCACCACTAGCTTCCTCACTTCTAACAGATTTCTGTTAAGCTAATATTATTTCACCCCCTTTTTAATGACTGTACATATCATTTGTTTCACTGCCTTTAGAAGTGCACCAGAAAAGAAAGGCTTCCTGATTCTGTATTAATTTTTGATGCTTCTTTCCCTTATTACTGGAATTGTCTCCCTTTTCTCATACCTCAATACAACTGCTACTTCAAATTCCCTCAAGTTTGTGTTTTTCTATTCATTTTGATTTTTCCCAAATACTTTACATCAGTTTTGAAATGTTTTCTCCGTCTAAAATGTCAGCAAGAAATTTAGGGTTAAGTTTGCCTTCTGTGTAGGAACAAAGCTCAGTCTATCTACTGCCAACAAGTGAACAATAGAAAGTGAAGTCTGCTTTTGTACTACCACTGCAACATCTACACATATAACCCTGAAAGATAAGAGATTTATTTTGAAAAAGAATGGGTTACCAATTCTATAGATTTTTAAATTATTTAAGAAAACTACATAGGAAAAAAATGGGATAGCCTAGCTTTAAAATAAATTCCTAGCATACTGATGAAATGTCTCGCAAGTGAATTAGGATTTTCTCGTTAATAAAGTAATGAGTTTGTTATTTCAGGTTGTATTCAAAAACTGAAGAAAAAATTTTGGTTTTGTGATTAAGCCTTAAATAATCCAGATTCTATAGAGGCTCTGCCATGCAGCCCAAATGTCACCCTGGGCAATTTGCCAGATGTCTTCAAACTTAATTTTTCTTTCTCCAAAATGAGAACAGTATTTATTTTCTCCCAGCAAACACTCATCTTGCTTACTTTAACGTCCATATAATTAAGTCACCAGTCAACTCACAGAGCCTCAAGTTCATTACGCACCTCACTTCTGCTGGTCTAGGTTTTAAACTGTAAAGTCTGCTAGTATATTTGCATATACAACTAGCATAACAAGACACAGAAATCAACTGGAGGATCTGAGACTCCCAAAGAGACACACTCCAGAAAGTTGGGAGTTCAGGGATTAAAAAGACCTTAACTTTTAAATACACATTTTCCCTGTGTAAGAGAATGGCATCCTTTGAATGTCCTTTAAACTGTGCAATAAAAGCACCAGACCCTGCACAAAGCCAGGTTCAGAATTAGCTGTCTACCAGATCTGAACAAAAAGCTAATTTATAGCTGACAAAAGTAAAGGCAAAATTTTGAAGAAAAACAGATTACAATTAAAAGCTTAGCAGAAGTCCTCAAATACAGCAAGTTGGACGATGGAAGCTAAAAGCATTACAAAACAGTAATGCTTGATGTTATGAACACATCCTGGTCCATAGAGTTCATTACTAACATTATTTGTTAGCATACAGAAGAAAGAAGGAAAGGGGAAAGAACTATTTTCTGCACGCCTTACAAGTTGTAGGTTTAAAGCAAACTCCAATAGCAGCCAATACAGAGGATTATAAACGAGCAACCCTTTGGAAAATTACAAGGCAAAAAGGCGGCCAAGGACCAGAGACAACAATTACTTCACTGTTTTCATGCAGTTTCAACTGTATTTATATTCTCCATGCCCAACTAAATGAAACATTTGTGAAAGACCTAGTAATTGCATGGAGTTTTCACTCTGAGAATTAGTGAAATACTCAAATATTCAAGCACAAGCAACATGGTCAGAAAAACAAATGTAATCCAACATGGTAGAAAGTATTTAAAGGAAAGTATTGATTCACAATCACCAAATGATAAAGGAGTTAGAAGTATACGGTTTAGAAGAATACATGCACATCTTTCTCATCTGTGTTCTCTGAAATATTTCTCAGTACTTCGCTCCAAAGCAAATGGAACACACAGCACAAGGAATGGTACATCCGTGTGAATTAACAGACCAGATGGACCAATTTGTTTGCAATGAGTGTCTGCTCCACACTACAGTAGTAGGGAGAAGACAGTCTGAATGCGCAGGCCAGAGGTGAAGAGAAAGGCAACATACAGCAACCCCAAAACCATGATGCAGCCAGAGAAGAGTCTTTCAAAAAAACTTTGAAGAAATATTTTCCATCAGGGCCAAGAAAAGAGTAGGTGGCAGGCAGTTTGCATTAGCCAAGACAACCCAACAAAAAAAAAAAAAAAAACAAAAAACCCCACAAAGCCTAAATTAACATCTTGGCAACAGAGAAGACAGGGTTGCTTTTAGCAGATGGCAATTAAGGATTTGGCAAGCATCTGGAGGACAGGAAAGAGTGTGAGTTAAAGATAACGTTAATATCACTAGTCCAGATAACAGAGGAAGATAAAGATACAATGAGAAATACACAGCAGAGAAATAATGAATTCAGGTAGCAATACAGCATCCACTAGGACCAACAGCAAGAAGAAAAGAGCAGAATCAGGGAGCTGCAAAAGAACACACTTGGAGCACAGCCATCTCTGTACTGCTGAGAGTCGTCAAATATTGGGCAGAGGCAGTAACACATACTCACAAAAGCAGATTATTAACTTTTTGGTTAGGGAAAAACAGAATAAATGAAGTTAATGAATGAGCTATAAAAGATTTTGAAAGAAAACAGGAGAGGGAGGCTTGGAAGTAAAGGTGCCATACAGATCAGAAACAGTGACAGGAGACTTGGGCAAAGGTGTTTCAGGCTTAGGGACAAATACAAGGAAGATAACAACTGTCAGTTTAACAGAATACCCCTACTTTCTTAAATGAAGCAGGAGTTAATCTACTAAGTGTGAACAGCTTGCCTTGTCCTAGTTAATTATTTAACCTTCATTTCTTGCTGAAGGTGAAGTACTAAAAGCATTACAGGTGCTTCATAACTACTACTGGTTAATAGAAGAAAGGGACATGATGAAATACACATTTAGAATTCAGAAACCCCATTGTTTTATCTGTGTTCGATTTACCTTCTCTAAATTTCATTCTGCTAAATAAAAGTATTTTACTTCATGTGCTACAGCACACAGCAACACTGATAACTGAACAGTTCAGGACCGAACATCTTTTAGAGTCTTTCCTTCATGCCATTACAGAGAGATCTTGGAGCCTGCTTTGTTGTCTCATGATTGACATTACAAACATGTAAGTGGCAGACAAAATTAAACCATTTAAGATGAAAATGTTCACACTGGTAGGTCATGGGCAACACAGAAATTTACCGGTTGCTAAAAAGTTCACTTCAGAACAAAAGCTGAACTGAGTTGCACTATGTCTAGCTTAACAAAAGTACCAAACTAACAAAAACTCCTTTTTTGCCTCAGTGAGCCCCAAGACTGATTCAGCATCCCCTCTGCCAAAGAAAGCACGCAGTGCTGCACACTCTCACGACTTGACTGCAAATCTTGCTTTGTTTAACATCTCAACTTCTCAGGTCAAGTGATTTAGATAAAAAGCAACATGTCAGTGTTCATGTGAAGAAAAAAGTTTAGTCACAGAACTGCAATGAAAAAAAAAAGTATCTGAGTATTTATTAACCAAAACCTAGAAATTAACCTAAAAAAAGACATTCAACAGTTTGCTTTCTGCTGATCTCACAGTATGCTAGAATAAGACTTAAGATTCTTGAATGCCCAAAACGACTGTTACTGGGAATTTCTGAACTGGCCACCATGACCTGCCCTATTACTAACCTACTGAAAATGCAGTATCTGACTAAAGTTCCAATTAAGCTTTATTCTATTTTCCCTCAGCAAGCTTTTGAAATCCTGTGTGAGGATACCACATTTCTCCTCTCTTGCACTAACTGAAGCTTCTGCATGTTCACAACCAGCTGGCAGTAGCCCTTCCTGCTCTGAGCAGAGGGACAAGACAGCAGAAGGCAGCAAGAGAAATTAAAGGCTAAACAAAGATGAACCACACTGTCTACTCGTTCATAACAAATTCCACATGTTCATCTGCATTAGGACAGCTAAAGCTTCATTAAAGAAAAGCCTTTCATAATGATAATTTCCCAAATAAAAATTTATGGGGATTCTACACATGTAAAGCATCTAACAAGAATTGGTATGTTAAAATGTGAACTGCTTCATACAAGAATGGTTTAGGTGATCTAGATCAGTATTCCTAAGCACATTCAAAGCAGGAAGGTTAGAATGACTCAATATAATTTACCACTGAAAAGAAGAGAACAGGTGTCATGAAACAAAGTATACGGGAGCACTCTGGGTTCACCTCATTCATAAAGAGTATTTCTCTCACTTTAGATCTCTTCACATTTTGAAAAGAAACTAATATTAGTTTCCTCTTTGAATCCTTGCCTCATTTTCTTAATGATTAAATTTAAAGCAGTTGCTTTTAAATTATAAAATTGGGAAACCAGCGCATGGTAACTGAAGTGCTGAAGTGAAACTAAGTGTTTAGCTCTCCTGAATACCTGTTTTCTTTGACCACTGACCAAATTCAAAGCCGATAAGCAAGTAATCGGGTCATCTAAGCTATGTCGAAATCAGCTTCATCCAGTAATGCATATTATAGTTAAAATAACACTGCTTAGAATATTCATGGTCCTTTATGTTAGAGGCAAAGCGCTACTAAACCCAGTTGGCCAAAAAAAGGAAAAATTAGAGATAATTAGAACCACACACACAAAAAGATCTAGTTGAGTAACTTCCTCTCCTAAGGTGATTGTATAATCTAGTAAGACTAGAACATTTTACAGAAAAAAAAAATTAATGTTTGTTCTTCATAAAGCACTACTAATAGACACACTTCCATCAAAGGGAGCTCCTTATGCCCCACAGAGCGATAACTATGATATTAAAAGTAGAATATCTGGAAGGAAACATGTAGTACAAAATAATGCAATATTATATTGAGGTACTTAACTGGCTCACAAAAGTGCTCCTTGCTCTCTCAAAAATCAAAGCACCCACTGAACCTGTTCAGTATTCCCCAACTTCAGTGCTGCGACTGCCATATAGATTGAAGTGCTGCAAGGAAAGAATGACTGTAAACAAAAGGAAACCTTCAGAGATTCTGCTTCTGTGTGTGCTTGTCATCTGCCATTTTATCTACAATTTAGGTATTTTATTCTCATCTTCTGCATGCTTTTTATATTGCGCATGCTGGCCTTCTGAGTAAATGGAAGCATTCAAGAATGGAAGGTTTGGATTGGGTTTTGTCTACTGTAGATCAAAAAGCCAACACTATCAGGTCAAGCTTACCACTGAAATTGAACTTACTGCATTCTGGAGTTGTATTTTACTTCAGTTTCTGAATAGCCCTCAGCAAAATCCACAAAGAAACAACAAAGACCTCCCTCCATGCAATCAGTCTAAGAAGTATTATCTGGTTTCCATTCATCCTCAGAAAGCATACCCCTTGTTTGGATTATGTTGTTACTATTAACTGTTTGTTACTTAACAAAGAGAAAGGAAAATATAGCATCTCTAGCAGAAAAATCATAACTAGCAGACTCCATAGAAAAAGCCATATAAACTCAAAAGCTTCTGAGGAATATAGGAGATGAGAAATTGTAGTTATAAATTTTGTATCTAAAAATTTGTGAGAACAAGCAAAAAAAAAAAAAAAGAAAGAGTAAGAAACATAGCATTCTCTTTTTATACTGATACTCTCAACTTGTCTTTTATTATACATATAACAAGAAAGAAGGGTAATACAAAGGGCTGTAAAATTGTGGACATGCAAACAACATTTAGAGCTTATTTTTTCCCTGCAGGTTGAATAAGCAATCAGGTTATTCTCTTGTTCTGAACAAACAGACAAACATTTCCACTGGTACTTGCCTATTGAAAAATAACACCCTAAAGCTAATTGATACAACAGCTATCAAATCAATCAGCATGTGTGTCAGCTACCATATATATCATAGTATGCCACTGATTGATATGATAGGTATCTTCGCAAGCACAATTAATAGAGTTTCTATAGAAAGGGTTCTGCAAAAATTAAAGACTAGTACAGATTATCTTATTCTCCCAACACTCTGAGATCCCTTTTACAGTCACATAAACTGTATTTGCAAACTATCGCATTTAATCTCATGGAAAAAAAAAAGGGTAATTCTGTAGTCACCACGGGGAATATAGAAGGAGTATTTCTGTGCTTTGAGATATTAAAAAAAAAACAAAAACAACCAAACAAACAATAAAACAAATAAAGAAACCATCAAAAACCAGCCATCATAAAATTTAATGCTCCATGCTCCGTGAATTCTGCAGTTTGTACTTTTCACAGGCAAAATATACCCTGGAGAGATCAAAGTTACTGCAAGACCTAGTTTTCCACCAGCCATTATCTGAAACTGTCAGAAGATCAAGGACTGGACTCTCCCCCAGCTGACTGAAATGCTTATGGGCGGCATCTCTGGAATGAAGATTTCATCATAAATCCCATGTGACTTTAGGGTGTGTAGATTATTAAAGGCGCATCATACTACTTTGCAAAATTACAAAGCCTTTACAAGGAACAGTCGAATTCTCTTAGAGACTCTGGACAGATGGCAGGATTTGACTATCACTAAATCAGCTTAATCAAATACATTATTAGTTCTCCAACCCAATATTTACTGTGTATTCCTAATGAAACTGCTGAATAAAAAGGGTGATGTGTCAAGCTTATATCAAGTAAACAACAGAAATCCATTTTCCTCCAAGATTAACCTCCTCCCAGTGTGCTGTAAACGCTTATACAAATCACAAAAAACAAAGCTCCCCTTGAAAAAGCAGCTCATTACAAAACACAAAAGATTAAAACCTAAATTCTACTTTTTAGTGTCCTTACTATTTAATAAAGTGTCTGCAAAGATGCTAAGATGTGACTATGAAGTAATTCAGGAAAATCAGGAGGTCAGACTGACTGTCACAGAACCACCACATCAATGAACAAGCATAATGGGCTTTCAGGTATCTAAAATAACAGGTCCTTCGAAGGCTGGACCTGCAGCTTCTCTGTGAGATAATTCCAGCAGCAAGGGGTGAGCACTTCATTTATCAGAACTGCCACCTAATGCTTAAGCACAACTTAAGGCTCACAAGAAAAGATGCATGATTCTACTTTGATTTCTAAAAGACAATCCTGAATTCCTGTTAATTCTCCTAATGGCATAAGGTATCAAAAGCTTGCCTAGAATTTGCAGATTTGTTCACAAAGAATCTTCTTTTTTCAATGCATAATCAAAACTTATTTTGATGGAAGTCACACTCAGTCATACATTAGTAAGAGAAATGATTCTCAGAAACATTTTGGCCTGTCCCCTGTGCAGGGATATTTCTTCTCCCTTGTCATGGTAAGGGCTTTTTCTTCTCCCTTGACATGGTAATGTTAATGCTCAGGAAGTAGAGCAAAATGACTATTGCTGTGCATGACAAGGATTCTTTGCTGCAACAATTACCCCTCAATCAGAACGTTACTTTTGTTTACACTCAACAGGCATAAAAAAGAAAATGATTCCTAGATTTTAGTATACGCTAACCACACCCATTTTATACTGTTTGAATTCTAAGCAGGCAATACATTTTAATGTGGGCATGGCTTCATTTTTAATGCAAAATTATGACACCTCTTTTGAAATCCTAACATTTTCTGCTATTAAATACACGCTCTCATTTTCATCAGCATGAAATAAATGATTGATTTTGTTTGCATTAACACAATGGACTAATAAATATATTCTTATTTATACCAAAGCAAACACAGTATCCTTATAACCTATGTATTTATTGCCTTAAATTATTATCTGGAATAGTGTCAATATTTCAAGCTGCTGATGAAAACATAAAGAAAAACTATCTTAGTCCCACAGACAAATACTATTTTCACTTTATGCTAAGATTTTTCATGATTAGAGATTCATCTGACAGATAGGTCATGAATCCGATTTGCATACGGAGCACTCAGTCTCCCCAAAACATTCAGCTCATGTCAAATCACAAAATGAATCAATTGTGGAAATGGTGTTGAACAATTTATTCACCATTGTTTGGGAAAGGCTATTTAATTAATTTCTGATTTTTAAACAAATGAGAGGTTGCATATATCTTTATATTAGCGTACAGACACTGGTTAACTACATTAATCATACACAATAGGCCAGTGCTCAGTTAGGTGGGTCTTTTCAAATACACGGCAATTAAACCCTCCTACATATGAATCACTTGGCATTCACAGAATACTTTCTATATGAGTACTAAATATTTACAAATGAGGTTGGCATACTTCATATAATCTTCTCCACCTCGGTTGAGACAACCAAGAAGCACTATCATGTACCTAACAGACGGACTCAGATGAAGATTAAATAAAGCCACCTTCTTCCTTACTTCCATCTTTCCATTATGGCTCTGGCATCTGGATTCTGAACTTGACACACTACTCAAACTGCTAGCTTGAAATAAATGGTGCACCAATTCAGGACACCATACATGTTTCGGAAACGTAGCTGTTATTAGTTACAACTTTAAGCTTCCTACATATTCTAATACGTTCAATCAGGCCATACTTTTCCACAGGAACCAAAAAAAGTGAGATATGCTGTCTCTGCTGAATTCCTTTTTCTGAAAAACACAAACATCAGCGATTCTAATTCTAATACTGCAGCCCAACAGGAATTTTGGAGGAGGAAAAGCTACTGACTTCTTCACAGCTTCCTTCAAAATGACAAAGATAAACAGAAGAGTCAATATGCTAATGGTCACAGCGCTGCTAATTAGAGAAAATTTAAAATGAATCCTCTGTCTCATGGGAAATTATAAGCTGCCTTTTTTCCAACTATCAACAAAAAATATTCTTCAAAGGTCAAAATTTAAAAACTCTTTTCCTATAGAAGCTGAAATATAACACTATAACACATCCAACTGTCACTCACCAAACATTCTCATTTGAAACAAAATCACTTCCACTTTCCCAAAATGTATGTCCCAAAAGTGTTTAATATTTTGTTGAAAAAAAATTTAACAGGGGTTTATTATCATTTGTATTTTTAGTGTTAGGGCTTTTCATTACCTTCTGTTAAAGAACACAAAACAAAATCATAAACAGTATTTAGTATGCAAAGCAAATGACACACAAGATTATCATTTTTAAATAAGGTACTAGATTTATGAACTAAGATTTTACAAATGGTGTTACAAATCCAGGGTGCATTTGCTTAAACTGAACCACATAAGCAACCAAAATGTGCCTACTTCCACTTTCTGTACTTATATCACTTAGGAGTTACTCCATAACTGTATCCTGCAGAAAGGACACTTCCTTTTTCCATTGTTATTAATACTTGCCAAAGTCTGTAGTTTGTAACTGAATTAGCCAGCCTTTCATTTTGTCCGTAAACCAGTCATTTTCATGCTCAGTTTATCTATGTATAAACCACTCAGTAATATCACCTTCATATATAAGTTTGTCACCTTCATATATATTATTGATGAGAAAACAGACAACCCACCAATTAAAATGCATGCACTGGCCTCATCTCTAGGCTCAGCCTGAGGTACTGATGGAACAGTTGAAGTAAAAACTCAGTTTTACATTTCAAAGAAAGTTCAAAGGCAGTGAGAAAAGACTGCCCTAGAAAGGACACAGAAAATGGATTTATTGCTGGAAAAGTTTATTTAAGGAGTAGACTATATTATTTACTCTGTATGATAATAAAAATTAGACTATGATCCACATCTTGTTCAACAAGATGTTCTACTCAGTTTTCCTTTCAGTCTCGGATTAAATCTATGAACCTAACAAAATGGTAATTTGAACACTTATAACACTAGTCACAGCTTAGTATCATAGATACAGAGTCAAACAGATTAGCATCAAAGACAGAGAGACAAATAATGGTCAAGATAACAAATCAAGCAGATTTAACTGAATTTTCTTACTGTGCTTCTGTTGCAACCCCAGCAAGACATAGTACAGTATTCCTTGGGCCCCAAAATATCGCCAAGTGATAAATTAAAAGAAAGGTTAAAAGTATGTCAAATTGGAATGTCTTTAGATGGGCTAACAACCCTGAGAATACTCGTCTTCTCTGCTTCCATCCAAATTCTTGGCTTGTCAAAAATCACCAAGTCATGCCATAAACACTGTTTATTTCACATTTATGCAGCTACCAATGAAAGCCATAAACACAACACACACACAGTTCATGGTACAAGTTTGCAGTGGTAACTACCCACTATAAATGTACCACATTTAAACTATAAGCTAATGAAAAAGAGCTGAGCTAAATCAGCACTAGCAGAGAACACAAAATACTTCTCTTACCTCCATTTCTGTGCAGTGTAAACGGCCCGATTTATCTGTAATTGGGAAAAAAAAAACAACTTCAGATTAAGTAAAAGACAATTGACAAAATTTAAAACACCAGTCTTTTTTTTCTTTTTTGAGTAATTGCCAAATATTCTTTCTATTACTTTAATCACACATTTCAATGTTACTTCTACTATAATCATCACTGAATTAATAAGAAGGCCCAGCCCTTTTTATTTGGATCCTTCACAAGAGTCTCTTTTAAAAAGATGTGTCTTTAATGCCTGGCTTCATTAGTTAAATTGTATGACTGATGCTTGGCTATGGACGGAACATGAAAACACACTGGTTTAAATTAAGCAGCAGTAAATAATTATTCCAAGAGAATAAAAAAGAACATTAATTCATGAACCAAGAAAGAGCCACTGTGTCATCTGATGTTTCTGGGATATCAAAGAGTTCAATAACAACAAGAAGTTCGAGCAAATTAAAGTTGAAATATTACTGTAACAGTTTTTTTAAGTCCCTCTTGCAAATTTTTGCATTTCCTCTGAGTTCAGAAACATCACTTTGTAATTTAAATAGTACCGTAAAATTAAGTTTCTGAACTGTTTTATGAAATCAAAATCTCAATTTTCTCAAAGACAAAACATTTTGGTATAAAAGTAAGTAGCTCAACACCTTTAAAAACATAAGACTGAAATTTCACAGCCTATTAGGAAGCTACCATTTCACTAAAAGCAGTAAGTTTATAATTTCGTATTAATAATTTATATCACAGAAGGGTGAAGACATTCTGACAAGATGATTTTCTCTTGGCAAAAAACAATGTTCAAGGAAGTCAAGCACTCCACTAAAATATATCTATTTCAAAGGGGAACTACACAAAACTTCAATTTCAAACCACACAGTTTTACTTTTTATCTTCACTTTTTGGCTGCATTGCACCCACACACCTAGTTTAAAATTTGTGACTTTGGGCTTGATGGCATCATCCTAAGGAATACATGATATGATTCCAAGTCCCCACATACTCAAAACCGAGAATGCACATGTTTGCTTGATTCTGCAAACACCAAGATCATATAAGTGATGGTTGGTTGCCAACACCACCCAGCGTGGCTGAAGGATTTATTGAAATCATTAGGAAAAGACTGCAATTTGTATCCATAAGTGGAAGGACTGTTTTAACAGACTGCCTGGCAAGCCCAAGGAAGCTCAACCAACAGGTTAGCATAATGTTTGCACAGAGAAGTGATAATGCTGACTTCCTATGTTAAATCTGAATGGCATGCAAAACTGATAGCAGTAGGGAAGAGTCACCTGCATAGAAAACAAGATTAATTTTTCATATTGAACTGGTCACCTTCTCTTTGAAACTAAAGGTTAAACACATCTTGAATAAATGGAGAACATCCATCTAACAAGGTGAAAGTCATTTACCTTTGCTTTGAACTGTTGCCAATGAAAGCCTGAATGTTTAGCATTAGTGTCTGATTTCAAAATGAGAAAGGGAAGAGTGACTTAAAAAGGTGGCTTTTGCATCATGCATTATCTTTTCAAAAGGACTGGTGATTCTGGTTGATTCCCTTCAAGATCTGCATAAGAGGTTTTTTTGCTTAAAGTGGTAGCATTGATGTGATTATTATAATTCATAAATGGGAGAAATTCAGTGAGAACTGTTTTTAAATACTCCTACAATTATTAGCAGATTTATGAGTATTAGGGGCCATTTCTGTGAAATTCAAATCAGAGATCAACAAAGCAGTGTATCTCCATGATACAAGATGATACAAGACCAATCCACAGAAATGTAGTCAAGATGGGGGGAGAACACAAAAACCCCAAAACCAGTAATATACCATCTCTTTGGAAAAAAAAAAAAAAAACACAACACAACAAAACAAAACACAAACAAACCTACAAAAAAAACACTGGATTTTTTTTAATTGCAACTTCAGAAAAAAAAAGTAGTGGCATACAGAATGCCATCAATGTTTGCAGCCACTGATAATTTAAAAGATCTTGACTTACATTTCCTATAGTCTAATGGAACAGGAGCCAAACTGTCCACTACATCCTCTCAGACACAAAGTACTCACTGCTACACCTCACAGCAATGCTGAGATACTACAAAGATCCTTTTAATCAAAGTCCTAACCAAGTCTTGAAGCACAAAACCAGATAAATCAGCCCAGACCAAAAGAAGAAAGGCAAAAA
The DNA here is from genome assembly GCA_032466535.1 of Forpus xanthops. Lineage (NCBI taxonomy): Eukaryota > Metazoa > Chordata > Aves > Psittaciformes > Psittacidae > Forpus > Forpus xanthops. The sequence goes on along the minus strand of JASSUY010027591.1, from coordinate 3,015 downwards.
TTGTGTTTCTGAAAGGAATAATAAGAAGCATATCTCACAGCCTCTTTGACACACCTTTTTTGATAAACTTCCATGAAAGCTGTTCTTCATAGAATCACAGACTGCTATGGGTTGGAAGGGACCTTACGAATCATCCAGTTCCAACCCCCCTGCCATGGGCAGGGACACCTTCCACTAGACCAGCTTGCTCAAAGCCCTGTCCAACCTGGCCTTGAACACTTCCAGGGATGGGGCAGCCACAGCTTCTCTGGGCAGAAAATTCCTGTTCTTCAAGGAAAAGCACTCAAACTCCAGAAATCTTCCTTATTTCATCTATGGCATTATCAAAAATTACTACTGTTTTCAGAGCAAATCATAACTCATTTTTTGTTTTATTATAAAAATATAAGTAACACCTTAAACTGGATAATGTATTCCCATTTAAAATGGGAATAACCAGCTTTTACAAAATAAAAACACAGTACTGTCATGACTCCACGTGCTGGGGAAGCAAGGGGTAATAACTAGATGAAGTCTCACAGCAGCTCAGATGCACTGCAGAGAGTATTCTAGATAGGTGCAAACTTTTAACTGACTTAGAAAATTTAACTTATGCTACATTATGGCGATTACCAACCACATAATTCCATATGCCTCTGTACCTTGAGTCCAGCTATACCCTTAGCAGATTTCCCTGAGCTGTTTGCAATGACTTACAGACTCCCTCCATCGGGAATTTCCTACTCCTCTGAAGAGATCAGCATTAACAGTATTGACCCAAGAAACATGTACTTACTTGCATCTATCAAGACTGAGATGAATTTGCTTTTCTATGGCCCACGCAAGCCAGTTTATTTATACTGGCTGAGAGTAGAAATTTCTTCATTCTTCAGCTGACATGACTGAAAAAGCAGAACCTCTTAAATGTAGCCTAAGGGTCACACTTTCTTAATTTGCACTGGGAGGAAAAAAAGAAACCCTATAAGAAGTCATAGAATAGTCTCTGTCTGCCAACAGTATTAAGTGCTTATCTAGTAAATAGGTGAAGACTTACAAAATTATTTCAGCTGCTGCTTCTTAATATAGAGGCAGACTCCTCCAGACTTCACAACCATTCAACTAGCTACTAATCTGTGCAGCATTTTCACCACTCTTGCTGCCAAAAAAGATTCAACAGTACTTTTCCATTACAGCTTTCAAATAATGACTAATGCAGTCATTACTAGTAAAAAGCATAACTTTAACTGTCAAGTTAACTTCACTATATACACAAGCTACAGTTTGGAAGATTATACAATTCTTCACTCACAGATTGTTGAAATGCAAAAAAGTAACAGCTTTTGCAGGAAGGAAAGAGACTTTAATTGGAGTTTTTCTGTATTTCTGAAAACAGCCTTCAAAGAAACATATCTGTAACCCCAAAAAAAGGAGAAGAAATCCCAAACCTTTGCTTAATTTTTCATTTACAAAAAACATCTATTTGAAAATTATTCTTATTTCAAACCCACAACAAGAGAAGTAATGTCAAGCTTTCCTCAAGCATTAGTGCACTGTCTCAGCCCTCAAGGCAGAAGCTTCATATACGGCTGCCAATAGTAAGAAGCACACATTTAAGACTGAACTTTAAAAGCAAAATAGATAATTCAGTATGCTAAAATAGACTGCCACAGGATATTTAAGAAAAGCATGCAAGATGTGCACAACCATCTGCACTCTGCTACCTGAAGAAAAATTAAGCACTACTGATGTGACACCACCATCACACGGCCACTGTTTCAGCTATAGCCAGATGCTCTAAGAGTCCTCCAGCTTAGAGCCTCGGAGCATCTTCCTAGCTTTCCTGTAGTGTCTCAGACTGCTCAGCACAGATCCAAAAGCACTTGCTTCAAGACAGCTTCTTGCAAAACTGAGATCAGCAGCACTGATTTTCAGGCAATAGTGTAGCTGACGTATGCATTGGCAACAAACCTGAAACTCAGTGCGCTAAAGATGAATATTCTAATGTTGTGGTAAAATGCCACAGCCTTTTTCAGAAGCTTTTGAGTGAAATGAAGCTGCTATTTCCGCCACAGCAGAGCTCAGGTTGCCTTCAGGAAAGACAGCCACTGCCTGTATATACTAGAGGAGAGTGGAAGAGGTAGCCAAAGAAGCAATACAGGGGCTAATTGAAGGAAACAGAGCAAGGGAGAACGTGGGAGTCACTAACTCAAGATCCTTAAACTGAAGTCTTTAGTCAGGCCACCAAATCAACAGTCAGTTTGAATCCGTATTTAGTGACTAGCTTTAACACTCTGAGGAAGAACTGGAGCTACCGTAGTAAGCTCTTCCCTGGCCTTAAGCCAAACTAGAACTCCTTTAAAATATAAAAGAACAAGAAAAAAGAAAAAAGTTCAGATTCATATTTAACCATATGATTGAGGAACTGGAGCATTAGCTACCAAATCTGACAAGACTGTCAATACAAGAGTCAAGATTACAAACAATAAAAGAGAAAGAATGAAGAAAGCAAAGGCAACCAAGCAACATATGGAAAAGAGATAAATATGCAAAAAACAGGATTCAAAATTAAATGGAGAGGGAAATATTGATGTAGCAGGAGTGAGCCAGAATTCTGGCAGAGGTTGGATGTTACCAGATAAACAGAGGAGAAATCTTGCATGATAAAAAGAAACAGAAAAAAGTGAAGGTGACCAAGATAAACATAGGTAAGGTATAGCTTAGGAGTAAGAGACATCAGGCTGCAGGGAAGAAGAGCAAGATAAGGAAGTGGAAGGAAGCACACTGGATTAGGAGAGGTAATCAGAGACCACTCAATTTTTATTTTTTTTTTAAAAAGTTCTATTACTCTAATCATATAATATTTTTTTTTCCTGGAGCTATCCACTTGCTTTCTCTTTCAACAAATATTGTTGAATGGCAGAATTCTGCCACCACTGAAGTCAGTGGTAGTTTTTGCCACAGAATCATAGAATAGTTAGGGTTGGAAAGGACCTTAAGATCATCCAGTTCCAACCCCCCTGCCACAGGCAGGGACAC
>JASSUY010027587.1:0-15401 GCA_032466535.1 Forpus xanthops | reverse complement strand
ATCCCTACAGCCCCCCTTCAGATACTGGAAGGCTGCTATGAGGTCTCCATGCAGCCTTCTCTCCTCCATGCTGAACAGCCCCAACTTTCTCAGCCTGTCTTCGTAAGGGAGGTGCTCCAGTCCCCTGATCATCCTCGTGGCCCTTCTCTGGACTTTTTCCAACAGTTCCATGTCCTTTTTATGTTGAGGACACCAGAACTGCACACAATACTGCAAGTGAGGTCTTGTGAGAGCAGAGAAGAGGGGCAGGATCACCTCCCTCGACACTGGTTTTGATGCAGGAAGCACTGAGTGATCTCAGCCTTATCACGTTTTATGGATATGCAGCATATGGGTGAAGGGGAAATGTTTACATTGACAATAGAAAGTGCTGAAGAGACAAAATGCTATCTCTGGGGCCCAAAGATAGACAAATCTACATAAGAAATTAATTACAAGTTTTAAGATGAAGGTTAATTAGCCATTTCAAGAGTTTATCCAAGAACATGAGCAGTTCCATCCGCTAGTCTCCAAATCAAGAGTAGTCATATTTTTAAGGGATATTAGCAAGTTTAACCAGATGATTTTAAGGAATTGATATAGGCATGAATGGATAAAATGTTAGGAGCAGTGTGTTCTGGCTTTAGAGTCTCTAAATGTAACAAGAAAGGCTTAATGGTAGCGAACGATTTGTCAGATGAGACTCCCACTGATATGGAAAATGACCTAAAAGCTAATTGCAAGCATAAAATATTAACTAGCTCTTGCCAAATATTTGCCTAAGTGGTGTCTTTGCTCTGGAAAGACTACATTAACATGTCCTCACTGTGCTGTCTTTTGTAATTCATTAATCAGCACTCATAAGATATAGAAATAAAGATAAATTGGGAAAAAAATAATCTGAATGCATATTAAGGAAGAGTGGGCTGTAGCTTTTCATATTTGCCTTTTCCTAACTATGATATAATGATATAAGTAAATCTGAGAAGGTTTGAATGTTTATTGATGTAAGCATGCCAAAACATTTGAGTTTAGTTAAACTTATCCATAACAATCTGCTCTATAAACTGTGTTAGAGACACAATAAATAAACAATGAATAAGAGCTTCCCTAATATATTTTACCAGGCCCTACTTAATATCATTTTCATGCTTTACACTAAAGTTATTTTTCATTTAATTTCTTTTTGAACTTAGCACTTTTAAAGAGTTTTTTTTTCTGATTTATACTAACAGACTGTTGTATTTGACGTAGAATCTGTATTCCTCCACCTGTCCCTGCCCATGGCAGGGGATTGGAACTAGATGATCTTAAGGTCCTTTCCAACCCTAACAAGTCTATGATTCTATGATTCTATGATTATTATAGATGCATCACATAAAGGTATATAAATGTCATCGAAGTCTCAGAGAAGCATCTACTCTGGTTTCTTAAGCCTAACTTTTCTTCTGAAAGAAAGCCAAATTAAGACTTCTATAAGTGATATCTACAAAGAAAGCAAAGAAACTGGCAGGGTCAATAGTTTTAGCTATAAAATATGTGTGAGCATTAAGCAACACTTTCTAAGACCTTGTATAGCAGCACTTTTGCTTTGGGATCAAGTTCAAAGCTGCTTTTGCATTCTTAGGGATCTACAACCTTGTTTCAGGCTACATCTAACTTTGGTCATGCCATCAATTTTCTCTGTGGTCCACCCTGACATCTTCCATCTGTCTCAGCACAAGTTGCTGAGATCAGTCTTCCTAATTCTTCTACATTGTAGTGCTCCAGAAGAGCCTACCCAAACTCCTCTAATAGTTGTTACATTACCCAGTCAGTTTCCTATATACCACAGGCCACTTAATGTCATTGAATTACCTTTTGAGTGACAGCAGGCACTTTTTTTTTCATAAACATGTACAATTTTGAGGTTTTCAGATGGCCAGGAAGTGGTCTCGGTTTCTGTAGTTTGATGTGATTATTTTATGTGTTAAGGGTTTGTGCTTTGTTTTGAATTTACATTATTCTATTTCTAAATTCCAGCCATTCTGCCTGATTAAGGTCCTTTAATACTTGGTGCTTTCTTCAGTGAGAGCGTTTATGAACTCCAGTGAGGTAATCTCTCAATCTCCTTGTGAAAAACCAAACATTCATCACTTTATGGCATTTCTCAATTTTTGAAACCCTTTGAAACCCTTTTGAAACCCTCTTGTCTGTGCATTTTTCACCTTTTAAAATCCTGTTAAAATCCTATTAAAATCACAGGATACCCTTTGTGTGCGCAGTATTCCAATACTGGGTTAGCAGATACCACAAAATAGCTGCTGTTAACTTTGATTTTTAACGAATTAATCTCTGCCTTCTACATCAGGAATCACAGTCACATCATTGTTCTACTAGTTTGATTTCACAACTGCTAAATTTTTATACCTCCTTATAAATTTCCAGCACACACAGTCTCCCATTCTGCAGGGCTCGCATTTGTTGTTCCATGATCTCTGCAGCTTTATTCAGCTGTGCTGACACATAATTTGACTGACAGATCCAAAGTTACCAAGTAAAACAAACAACTTTGCGTGGTCGATGCACCCTTTTCTTGTTTAATATAACATGAAAGTTTGGGTCATTTCCAAATCCTATCAGGAGTAATTTCAGATCTGTCTCTGGATGATTGATCAACATATGCAGTATCGTATAGGAGTATTTGCTGTGAACACTTATAGCTCAGTGTTTCCTTTCACCTCAAACTTTTTGACTTTGAATTTAACCTAGAAGATCTTCAGGAGTTTCTCTTTACTCTGACAGGAGAATAGGACAAGGGATGAAACATTTGTTGATGCTTCTACATAACATCAGAATGATAACATCACATTTGCATTTTTGTAAGAAATAAGAAGAATTTGGCCCTTACCACATGGCACTCATCGTACAAACTGAAACAATCAAGAGCCCTTCTGGACAAATAAAGCTGGAAGTTACTCATGAGATTAACAAATACAGATCAGCACATTTGCTTCACAACTGCAACCTTTGCAACCATGGGAGAAAACTGCATTATCAGCAGCTGACACCAGGTAGGATCATGACACAAGACTGCTGCTTCTGAATTCAATTTGGTCACATTAAAAGTTAATCTAAAGCTGTATCATTGCAGTCATGAGGCAAATTTCAGGCCTGATATGAGTTTTTTGTTGTTGTTTGTTCCATCATTTTATCATTTATGTCTCATACATCAGAATGCACAGATGATCTACAAATATACAAGTCACAAAGAGCATCTGGCAGCTTTGTGCTCAACTACCCATCACTGCATGCATCACTCACAAAATAATATAGGCATACCTTAGGGCGCTGCTATTCACACCAGCAGCTGCATCAATGTTTCTGTAAGGAATACAGATTTTCATGTATTTTTATTTGGCTAAAAAACTTGCTTTTGTCCCACTGGTGACTGACTGTCATGAAGGGGGTTTTAATGTTCTTTTAAAAAGAAAATTAAATTGATAGACGTTTAAGAACAAGAATGCCAGCTATGTAAGTATTGATATAAGGCAAGTTCTTCAATGCAGCACACAGTATAAAACCTGAGTTACAGGGCATTTATTGGTTTGTTTTCAAAATACCGCAATTTATTCATGTTTTGTTATCAGCTGTCCTAAAATCACAGAGCAATTCCCAATTTGCTAAAGCAGAATGGTTCTCATGACTGCCATGTCAGTGGTTTCTCCAGTAAAAGATGAGTCTAGCACTCAGGCTAGAACACCTGAATTTACTGCTCTATATGTAGGCAATTAGAATGCTGATTAGCTCTGCCATAGCTGTGAACTTAACAGAGCCTTAAGAGCCATTCAGGGAAGGTGTATATTGACTAGCTCTTTATCTGAGCCTCATCAACTAACATTGGAGCTTAGGGTTCAGTTCATTTGTCAAAAGCTTCAAGTGTCATTTGCTATATCCTACATGACCTATAACCACCAGGCCAGAGTATGCATGCCTTTCATCATCATGTATTATAGAATCATAGAATAGTTATGGTTGGAAAGGACCTTAAGGTCATCAAGTTCCAACCCCCCTGCCATGAGCAGGGACACCACACACTAAACTATATCATCCAAGACTCCATCCAACCTGGCCTCGAACACTGCCAAGGATGGAGCATGATGCTGCACATCTATTACTGGTTGTGAAATGGCTCCAGATGGCTAGTTTTCAGCAACTTGACTCAAGACTCTCACATATATACATCCACATTTAGATGCATCAGAATCTGCAAGCTGAGTCCCACCCTAAATTTTCATGTTTCTCCTCAACCAGTGTAAGTACGAAACTATACAACGATAAAAATAACAGGAACTTTTGTCCTAATTCTGGTTGCAGGCTGATTTTGAAGTCAGGAAATGTTTTAGCATTTTTTTTTCCCTGCTGAATGTTTGGAATGGGGGTATTCCAAACACAAACTGCTCTTCACTGCTTAATCTTAATTAAAAAGCTCCACTTCACAGTGGTTGTGTGTCTGTACATTTTGTTCTGGTTGAAGTAACTAAAAAAAAAAAGGTAGTCACCAGTAGATTGAAAGCACAATATATGTGGTTTCCTTAGATGAACTATCTTCCTGGAAGTTTTCTGAATAATAAGGGAGTCACAGCCTGTTATTGTGACTAGTAAGAAAGCGTAAAACTTCCATTTAAAAATGCCAGAGCTGTGATTAGCAGTTTTATGTGCAAGTCTTCTTTTTCTGTACTGCTGCATAGCAATGGTCTTCTCCAGAAATTCTTAACACAAATGACCTGTACAGTCACAAATGAATAAAGAGATGAAAGACAAGATTATTTTAGAAAGCAGTGGGTTGCTCTTCTCTCTGTGAAGTCACAGTTCAGCAAATCTGGCTATTGGGGTCTGCAAGAAAAGGTTTTCTTTCCCTTCTCCCTATTCTCTTCTCACTTGCCTTTCTACAAAAATACTCCAAAACTTCACTGACATTAATGAAATGTCACCAAAGTAAAAAGAATCAATTTCAGGCCATTTATGTTGTCTCACATTTGATCTTCTTGATGTGTTACTTGTCTTTGTCTTCTTGTCTTATTTCCCAAGAGAACAAAATAAGCAGGATCAGAGTCCAGTCTATCACAGCATTTTCACACCAGTATGAAGCCATTTATTTCAGCACTTTATGCAGGTATGAAATTTGATTTATAATGTTTGGATGTGGACGTCCACAAGTGATAAGTTACAAAGGAATCATGTTTGAGAGAAGATAATGAGCTGAGATTCATGATGTTATTTCTCAACTTCAGGTTTGTTATGGATTTGGTTTTCATTAAATATCTGAGAGATAAGGTATAAAGTTTTAGGATTTTAGAATTGAAATATGGAAAGATCTTTACCTGTGATGACAACAGCAGATAAAGTATCAATAATTTGTGTTTTGAATACAATCTGAAATTGGATTTCTTTCCTTCCATGACAAAATTGATAGCAAAGCAAAATGAAACTTTCCAATTATGTACATTCCATATTTCTGAGAATAAATATGATTACTTTGATGATCAACCTGGAAATTGGCTTCATGTACTGCACTAAAGTAAACAATGATTTGCAATCAGAGGAGACTAGAACTTTGAATTAAAATTACAACATTAATACGGTTCATTGCCTCTGCCCATTCCTTATGTTATTACCTGCAAAATTCCATTTTCTTTTGATTTTGTATGTGAAGTTTTTGTTCGTATCGTGTAATTAAAGCATAAATTCAGCAGCCTAGCTTTGATATTCCTGCGATCTAAAATTCCTCTGAAATGTTTTAGAATAATCTGTCGTCCTGAAGGATGCACACACAACATCACATCTATTAATGTTGCATGTGCCAGTAGTTACACTCAGCATTACTAGAATGCTATGTGGAGTAAAGTCATATTTAACCTAAGAAGGACAGCAGAATTTTTCTACAGCTATAGCAGATAGTTTAGGTTAATTTATGGAAATAAAACTGTCAGATTCAGTTAAAATTTGAATAAAAAATGTTACAAATAAAACCACAAGACTCTGGGGGTGGGGAAAGAGTTTGAAGTATGTATTCTTTATAGATTTTGCTTTCAGAATCCAGCGTGGGGCATGGAGTTATGCAATATGAAGTTTTCAATTATATCTGGTTTGGACAGACGTCTGTTGATTGATTCACTCTGTATATCTAGGGGAAAAGAGGAAATGCAAGGCTTTTATTTCTCACCTTTTCACCAATGCACTCTTTTGTAACAGAGAACAATAATCTGCAACAAAGCCAAAGGATTTGGAAAAAATTTCTTATGGCATCCAGGATTCTGCCCCTTCAGAAGGGTGAACAATTTAACATTCTGCCAATGAAAACTGTAGGAAACTTTCCTTGAATATATCTATTAAATTGGAGAATCCACTTTGTTAAACATTTAGCGTGTATCAAGCAAATTCAGCCCTTTTTTTTTTTTCTTCCCACAGGGCAAGTAACAGTTTCCTTAATGTAATTTATTCTGGTCCCAAACCAACTTGGCATTTAAGCATGTGCATAACTTTAAATACATGCTTAGTCTCCTTGAAGACAATAAAGCTTCTCAGACGTTTGAGTAGCTTACTAGACTGGGACCTATAGGCCTAGTCCAATTTCAAGCTGTCTTTTCATTTATTTTAATGAGAATTAGATTGGATGCTGTATGAATTTATTTCACCATTGTCATCTTTCAGTTTTTTACCCCAGGGACTGAGTGCAAATACTTGAGATTCAACATGTGTTGCTCATCACTTTCAATTAGAAGATATGCCACATTTCCTATTTTTTCCATTTTTTGACTGGGTGAACACAGGAGGACTTCCCATAGGATGCCTTCCAGATTTGAATCTCACCTTCTGCAGATGCTCAAATGAGGCTTTGAGTTTCATTTGCTGTGAACATTTGTGACAGTAAAACTTTATTGTCTGGATGTGTGCAGAAAGGATGTGAGCATTTGAAACTCCTCACTGCTAAATACTTTCTACATCTTTCAGTGTTGCTGATGAACAGATGAGAGTTGGTTACAGGAACCAGCCAGAGAATTTAATTTCGTCAGTCACATTTCTGAATGAATTATTTGAAGTTTCTCTAAATACTCAAGTGCTGAGAACTGTATGGAATCCAACATAGAATAAAATCTTTCAAGATTATACCAGCTTTCTGTTCAGAGTGACAACAGAGATGGCAGCCAGTGCCTCACACAAAGGAATTTATGAAACTGAATGACAGCTGACAGGAAATGTTTGAATATGCATTAAAGTTGGGAGAGTAGTAAGGCCATTTTCTGTTTAAACTCTCACATTGCACAGATGAGAATTGTCAAATAGCTGCCACATTCAACTTCAGGCGTTCAGTTTCAGTGGTGAAAAAAGTGTTTGTGAAGTGCTATAAGCACCCATGAGTTGTATTCTGAATGATTATATTTGATGATAAAACTTGTGGGTAAATAGATTATATGTTTTCAGGGGAAAAATCTGTCTCCAAGAGGGGATTATATAAGACAGAGTTTATATTTATCCCTGCACACGAATTAATATATTACAGAATTCCACAGAAATACAAGCCAAAAGAATAAGTTCACTTTACAGATACAAATCATGTGGTGAAGATGTTTGTGTCTACAAATGAAGGAAACTCCCTTTAAACTTGAATAATTAGAAGCTGGAGAGCAAGGGCATAGATGAGGAGAAAAGATGAACAACTGTTTCATGTGGAAATAATATTCTAAAACCTGGGTTATCAATCCAACAGGATATATTCCCTAATACAGCAGCTACCTTTTAAATTAGCTCCTGTAAATTAACCAGCTGTAGTAAACATTGGCAGGATCTTATCACTGTAATGCACCATATAGTCTACAATATTAAAATTCCACTAAAGAAAACTTAGTGAGATAAGGCAGACATGAATGATCATTTAACATTAATCCTGATGACAACCATTTCCACTTTGCTATTTAAATTCCTTCCTTCCAACATTTTCATTTCCAAATACAATACAAACAACACATTCTAATCAATCACGTATGCATCCACCATAATTTTTATACAAGTCCCTGTATCTTAAATGTATAAAACAATGAAGATAATTTATGTTCCCTCTTGCTTTGCAGTCCCACTAAATGAAAGGAAGAGTAGAGAAAAGTAAGGTGGCACAGAGAAGTAGCAGGCAAAATAGAGAGTTTCAACACTGACTTTTGCATTCAGCATTCATTTAATGTTGAATCACAGGTGGTGATAACAAACAAATACAGTCCAGTCCAAAAAATGTTCAGGTGGGGTAGATGATACAAAGACCTGTTCCTAAATTCCCAGTGTTTATTCTGAATGGACATCAAAGTCTGCAATTATTTTTTTATTTTAAGCACCTCCACACTGGTCTGCTTTTCAGAGGGGATATATCAGTACTGGTCTGCTTTTCAGAGGGGATATATCAGTAAGAGTAGTTAGCACTTAATATCGCTAAAAGTAAAAATGCATCAGATCACATTGGCAAGTCACCAAGAGATGTTTTAATTCAGTTATCTGAGCTTGGAATGGTGATTTTACTACCCACTAAAAATGAGGGTGAAAAGACTCAAGTGTCTTCTCTCACTTCACCCTTAAACCTTCTAGTCACTCTTATTTGGACGAGTCAGCACAGTAAAATCTCCAATTTGATAGGAAAATATAGATGAGGAATACTGTATCAAAATTCATTTATTCCTAATATGCATGTAGATAATTTCACTGATCTCTAAGGAGGCTGGCATAGTAGAGAATAGAAAATGGCTCTTTTACTAAAAATAAGGGCCCTTTATTCTGACATCTCCCACACAGATCAGTATAATGATACCACTGCAAGTTTTGCTTAGAACATGATTTGATAAGAATGTAAGTTTTTTTTTTATTTTTTTGTCCTTTTTTTTTGTGTAAAAAAATCATTTGACATAGCTACTGCTTGGAATAATATTCTAAATGAAGACAGCATTTCATTCAGTCTCCACTGAAACATGCAACTGGAGGTTTCAAAAGGTGAGCAGAATATTAAATGCAAAAGAAAGAAAATGCAGCCAACATTTTTATCACAATTCACAGTGACAATGGAAAAAGATGTTATGGAAAATACATGCAAAATAACTGGAAAGTTAAGCACATGTAACAATGGCTCTAAAAGAAACATGAACTAAGAACTGCAATAAAAAAAGGAGGATAAAATGCAACTCTTATGAAGGCAAACAAGAACAAGGGTTCAATCAACTCATGCAAATGCAAATCAAGACATTTAACATTTTGTAGAAGAGCAATACAATGCAGCAGGAAGAATTTGTAGACAAGAACATGTTCTGTGGACCTGATGAATTCCACCTGAAAAGACATTCACATATGTTAACCTCAAAAAGAAATATTCAGAACAAGTCTCAGCTCCGTCTGACTTCACTGTGCATAAATCAGGTACTGGTACCCATGAAGTATTAAACTTAGAGTAGGAAGAAGAAAAAAATCCCTCTCAAAGGCATCCTGAGTGTACCTACAGGGAGAGAACTATGTTGTTTACAAAGCATTTGCTTTTATTATTTGCAAGCATGCCCCAGGAGTTTAAGTCCCAGGAGTTTAGATCTTACAGTCTAAATTCTATGGTGCCAGAATAAAACCAGAATCAAAAGCTTCTTACAGCTAAGAAAAAGAAATTGGCTAGGACTGTTATATCTCTGTTGCAGCCAAACATTATGAATAAGACTAGGGAGCAAAGTGGCTGATTAAAACAAAAAGCCAGGACCTTTTAAATATTTACCTTTCAGTTATATGCTAGCTATTGACAAACCAGCACAGAGCTAGGGAAGTTTCACATGTTAGAGTTCATACTTGGTGACATAAGATGAGATGATCACCTCTTCTATTAGATAAATTGCCTTTAATACCAAACCATGATTTTATGTGATTCATATATTTGAATAAACAGCTGTTATTATCTCCCCATTCCCTCCAAAATGAATAATACTGTTAATCTCTTGTCTGCTCTGGGCTGACCGAGGCACATGCAGAAGGCAGGCTGAATGTGAGACCTGGGGGCAAGAAAATGCTTTCCAGAGAAGGAGCAGGGACAGTTTCCAACAGCACATAAGATGGCTAGAAAAACCCACCTGCCCAGACCAGAAGCATCCAAATCTTCTCATGTCCATGTTGACTGACTTTGAGGTATTCAAACTTTAGGCAATATATTGTCATCACAGAGCGTATATATGCATTAATTGAAAAAATTCTGAATGTTATACTTGAATATGTCACTGTCTGCCAAGTTGCTGTGATATATGTTTTTTTCAGTGGCAGATTTGGCAGACCATTGTCATTTTGCTTCTAATAAGAAGCAAAATAATAAGCCTCACAGTAAGCTACCTTCTTCTGTAATACCATCAGGCACCAAATTAACCAGTTCTAAATGTTACAAGGCTTTTAATATAAATATTATAACATTTCCATGAAAGGCATGTGTTTTTCAATTCCAATTCAGGTACTGGTACCATTGTGTATACAAGCTTCTCGATACTCAGTATTCTTCATATTTCCTTTGGTTTTAAGGTTTCACATATGGAGACCTCTCTTGTTACAGCATGTCCTCGCTCAGCAGATGATATCTCACTAGATTATTCGCATAAGAAAAAAATTACCATTGCCATTGGGAGACACAGTGATTGAGCCTTTATAAGATACCTGGTTTCCAACTCTATTTTCCTATCTTTCTAATTGCTTTTTTGCTCATAGGTTTATGTAGACAAGGCAAACTTATTTATTTTGCATATACTTATACCTCCTGCCTATGCATTCTTCACATTTTTTACAGTTAGGTGATGCCTTTCAGATAAGTTTGGTAAAAAAACTCATTTACAATCCTTTGCAATTCTTTTAAGAAGAAAATATTTCACAAGAAAATAGCTGTTTCCATGGAATTGGAGTTAAGAAAAATGTTCCAGGCTGAGATACATTTCTTTTTGTCAAAATGTTAATTACTTATATAAATATATTCGTACTGAGAAATATATATTCTATACATGCCAATGCATTTATTTCTTATCTATGTCCATTAATAAAAGTAAGTCAACAAATAGATATAGGGAAAAAGAAACAAAGAAACCCAACTAATCAGTAATTTGGTATTTTGCTCACTACTACCATAGGCTATGAAAACTGTATTTCAAAACGTGTTCTAAATTAGACCTACCTATTCCAGGACAAATATGCAAGATAGAAATTAACTTATCTTGGGTGGTCCATATTTCTTTTTTTTTTGTTGTTTGTTTGTTTTAATGTATCACTGATTTTCATGGAAAAGTATTTTTCTTTAGTACCAAGGAACATGCCCACACACTGCTATTTTAATGCATAGCATGGCAAACTCAAATCTGTTACTCTTACATTCATACTCTATTTTCGCCTTCCTATTTTGCATTATTACTTGCCAGTTTAAACTTAAGGTATATATTATTTTGACAGTAAATTTACTTTAATATTAAATAGATAATGAAAAACAAGCTAAGAAAAATGAAGATTGTTTAATTAGAAATAGAAATCAATAAATTTCTAAGTGAATAAAAAAATCTCCAAATTTTATTTAACCCAAAATTTGGCAAAACAGAGTTGCAGATATAATGGGAAACTATGCAAAGACACTACAGGATTTTTTCTGTGTGGGAAATTCCTGCACGATTAGAGAGTAGACTTATCTTGTTGCTATCAGTGTGAATGCTCAGTCTTATAGTGCAGAGCTGCCAAGATACTTCAGCGGGAGTCAATTAAAGTAATCACTGCAAGCTAAATTTTCTCATGCTTTGATTTTTGATTAGCATCAGTTAAACATCAGTTACACTGCACACTCAGAGTGGTCTCCAAGCAAGTGAACCTACAACCTTCTCATAGAATCACAGCAGAGCAGGAGCATATAAACTCAACTCTGGGGGACCTTACCCCAGCTGAGTTTCTCATAATAGCATCATAATACCTTATAAATATTTAAAACTATTCCATCATCTGGGGCAATGCAAAATGAACTGTGAGAAGTCATGAAGAAAGTCAAAACAGCATACAGACAACAGAATATGAGTTTATAGTTACATGATTTAAGGAAGAGTCAGAGGTCCAGAGGTATTTTGTGGCCTTTACCTGCTCCATAGTAATGGAGAACAGTGAGGCTTAAAGTACAGAATGTCTGAAATCTTAATTGAAACAGCATTAAATACATTCAACTATATGCTATATTTAAGTATTATAGAAATGATGTTAGCTTCCAGCATCCCTTAAGGCAAGTAAAATTCATATCTGCAAACTCACTAAGAATGTTCAATCAATTAAAGACAGAAATGCAATCTCAATCAATAAGAGTTTCTTCTCCTTATTTTCCATTATTTGACATTAAGGATTCCCCCATGGAAAAAAAGCACTCTCTTCATTAACCTCTGGATGACTGACAGCTTTTCCATTCATTTTATTCTACTCATATCTCTCATCAAATAGCTTTTGTTGAAACATTTTTTCCATATTGGTTTAAAAACAGCATGCAGATGGAATGTAAATAAAAACTAGAATTAAAAAGGCCTATGCTGTTCTTTGATGACCTCTCTAAGCGTATTGTCCTAGGGTCATGTAAAAAGTCTGTCTTGGTAAGGAAAAAGAAGAAAATATGGAAAGAATGCAATTGCAGCTGAAAGTGTACGAAGGAGCTGAGCAACTCAGCTTCACTTTCCCCTTCAGCAAAGTTCTTTATCCACCAAGTGGTCCACCTATAAAATTGATGTCTCTCCAACTTTGAGACAAGAATGTCATGTGAGACAGTGTCAAATGCTTTGCACAAGTCCAGGTAGATGACATCAGCTGCTCTATCCCTGTCTATCAGTTCCGTAGCAACATCATAGAAGGCCACTAGATTGTTCAGGCAGGATTTCCCCCTAGTGAAGTCATGCTGGCTGTCACCAAGCATGTCACCAGGGTTTTCATGTGCCTCAGCATGCCTTCCAGGACAATCTGGTCCAAGATTTTGCCAGGCACAGAGATGAGGCTGACTGAACTGTAGTTCCCAAGCTCATCCATTTTCCTCTTCTTGAAAATGGGAGTTATATTTCCCTTTTTCCAGTCATTGGGAACTTCACATGACTGCCATGATTTTTCAAATATGATGGACAGTGGCTTAGCAACTTCATCTGCCAGCTCTTTCAGGACCCGCGGATGGATTTCATCAGGTTCCATGGACTTGAGTAAGTTCAGGTTCCTAAGATGGTCTTGAACCTGATCCTCTCCTACAGTGAGCTAAGGTCTTCATTCTCACAATCCCTGCATCTACCTTCCAAAGCTTGGGTGGTGCGGCCAGAGAATTTTCTAGTGAAGACTGAGGCAAAAAAGTCATTAAGAACTTCAGCCCTCTCCAAATCTAGGGTAGCCAGTTCTCCTGATAGCTTCCGGGGGACCCCACATTGTCCCTAGCCTGCCTTTTATTTGCAATGTACTTATAGAATCCATTCCTGTTGTCTTTAACATCCCTAACCAAGTTTAATTCTAACTGGGCCTTAGTTTTCCTAACCTGGTCCCTAGCTTCCTGGACAGCATCCCTGTATTCTTCCCAGGCCGCCTGCCCTTGCTTCCACCTTTTATAAGCCTCTTTTCTCCTTCGATTTTTCCTCAGCAGCTCCTTATCAATCCAAGGAGGTCTCCTGGCCCTCCTGCAGCACTTCCTTCTAGTAGGGATATATCGCTCCCGAGCTTGTAGCAAGTGATCCTTGAATATCAATGAACAGTCTTGGGTCCTCCTGTCTTCTAGGGCTATATTCCATGGAAACTTACTGAGCAGGGTTCTGAAGAAGCCAAAGCCTGCTCTCTTGAAGTCTGGGGCAGTGAGCTTCCTGCATGCTCTTCTTACTGTCCTGCAGAACTCGAATTCGGCAATCGTGATCGTTGCTATCAAGGGTGCCCTAGAGTGTCACATATCCAACCAGTCCTTCCCTGCTGGTAAGCACAAGATCAAGCACGGCACCTCTCCTTGTTGGCTCCTCTCTTACTTGCAGAAAAAGTTGTCTCCCACAAAATCGAGGATCTTTCTGAATTTTTTGTGCTGGACCGCACCATCCTTCCAACAGATATCAGGGTGGTTGAAGTCCCCCATGAGAACAATGGCCTGCAAGCATGAGACTGTCCCTATCTGTCTATAGAGCGCTTCATCCACTGAGTCCTCTTGGTCAGGCAGTCTGTGACAGATCCTCACAGTAATGTCCCCCATTGCTCTTCTCCCTTTAACCCTGACCCACAAACTCTCTGTCGACTGCTCACCTCTCTCCAGACAGAATTCCATATTCTCCAGGCTATTCCTAACATAAATAGCAACTCCCCTCCCCACCTACTGGGCCTGTTTTTCCTAAAGAGCCTGTAACCTTCTTCTCTGACACACCAGTCATAAGAGCCATCCAACCATATTACTATGATGCCTATTATATCATACTCCTGTAGACATGCACACATCTCTAATTACTCTTGTTTATTCCCAATGCTACAGACGTTTGTATAGAGGTATCTGAGACGAGCTCCAATTGAAGGTGGCTCATTGCCTGGAGCATCTGGAATATCTCTATATTGCTCTGAGCATTAATTATAGGTTCTGACAACTGACTGGGTATGTTGGGATGGAATGATGCCCCCCTCCCCCAACACATCTAGTTTAAAGCATCCCCTTTGAAAACAGTGGGAGCTGAAGACACTTGGCTTTTTACAAAATCATATTCTGCCTTTTAGTTTTCCCTATTTACAAAATAAAGATAAGAATATATACTCCCTTAAACACTGTGCAAGGATAATATCATTAATGCTAGGAAAGCTTTTGAAGATTTTTTTGGCTGAAGGCGCCTATAACTACTCTTAATTCGGGTACATATTCAATAAGCCCAGTTGATTCTCTAAGCCTTCCAGCTCTCTAAATATCTCAGGAGGTTTACCTGAAATCTCTCTCAGTCTCTTTCAAGGCCATTGACATCGTCCTAGATTAAATCCTTGTGCGAAATTGGAGCAATGTGGGTTTGATGGATGGACTATTCAGAAAAAAATAATATTAGATCTCCATTCCATAATCATTATTTGCATTATTAAATGCCATAATTATAATTTTTTTAAAAATTATCCCATAAAAAATGACTCCATATATTTCACTGTTTAGACCTGCTGAGATTTTGTGATTCAATGCTCTAAACCAGGGATTTCCATAACTTGTTTATCCTTCTCTCTGTTTTTATACTCTTATTTCTTGCATTATGAATGAAGTATTAACAAAGCACAACAAATTCATGACTGTGAAAGCTTAGAGTTTTGTCATTCAGCTTCACATTATAGCTATTTTGGATATTGTCGTGGTTTGAGGCGTAAATCAATCTGCCTGCCCACTCACTCCTCCCAACCTTCCTTTCCCCCCCCAC
>JASSUY010027584.1:12784-60370 GCA_032466535.1 Forpus xanthops | reverse complement strand
GAGGACGTGTGTCTCTGTGTGTGCAAGCAGATAAAGGTGTGTATAACCATCTGTCTACAACTGGGGACTATCTATTGGGTACCAGGAATGGGATTTGGTAGTGTCAGTGTAGGCAGTTAGTCTAATGTGAAATTACCTGGTATATATTGACATCCAGATGTGATTGGAAGATGTGACAGAGGACCCCCTGGATACTCAGCATCCTTCTGGGCCAGGGGATAGAGGTCAGGTAGGAAACCTGTGGCCTATAAAACACGTTTATTTAGCTGAATTCTTCATAATGTGAATGTAAAAAAAGGCCCAGATCTAATCCAGTCATTACTGAGGTAAACCTTCTAAAAACAGTGATACTTCTCTCGGCTGTACAGGTGCAGATTTTTGTCTTCTATCTTCTGCTTTTTGACATTACACTGTCTGTTCCTGCACTCTGCATTTGACAGAGCATATACATCAACTTGCATGTAAACATTGTTTCTGCCAAAATCCCTCTGGAGGACTGAACTGAAAACTGAAGCCTTGTCTGCAATTGATTTCACTTCCAAAGAACAGAAAAGGAAAGTTTGTACTAGGAAAGCTTCCTTGGGACTCAAGTTTTCACTATTTGACAACAGTAAAAACCCCAAGTAAAGACAAGACGAGTTTAGGTCAGAGTGCTTTCAAATGAGTATTCAATGTCAAACCTGCACATTAGTGCTAAATGACCATGTCCAAGAGCACATTGTGTGTTTGGAGGGGGTGTTGGGGACTTACAGTTTTAATTCAAAATCACTGTGCCATGGAAACCTACCAGGCAGAGGGAAGTACTTTTGTTGCTACTGAATATGAAGGGTCAGCATGTTGTCTCAGCCCTGGGCGCTGCCAACTTTGCTCTAAGGCAGCTGTTGAGAATTCCTCCTGCCTGTGGTATGTGAAGGCGAGGATATCACTATGTGACTTATCTACTCACCAAGTATGACATCACAAATTCTAATTAAGGCCTTGTGAGCTGAGATTTACAATACAACAACTTTAATGTTAGGTTTTCAGGTAACCTAGGGGAGTTTAGCTAAGGAAATAAGACTGCAGTGAAGGTGAGCATTAAGCTGTAGCTTTAGTGACAGCTATGTAACTCAATGCCCTTCAGTCTTCTACCAGCAATGTGCAGAATTTCTTATATTCACATGGCTACTGCAACTGCAATGCAATACAAGTTGCAAAGCAAGTAAAGTTTTAAAGGTGCTTTAAAGTCTGAAGAATTGTCCAGGAGAATTGAATTATAATTCCATTTTTCCAGTAAGAGTTTTCCAATCTCTGCTTTTGCAGAGAAGTTTCAGGAGCCACAGACTGTCACTCCCAAACCTGCAGTATTTTGGAGTTCAAACTTCTGCTAACAAATTTCATTAGCTTGCATTGGTGATGCCAGTGCAGTGAGACATTGTCAGAGCACTGATTGTTCCCCCCAGTTGAATATCCACTGGTTTGTTGTCACCATTAGTTTGGTGTCACTGATGCAAAACGTGGGACTGGGGGTTTAGTAAGGGATACTGAGTGTGGTCTGCTGGTACTGTTTATATATTTTAGTCCTTACAGCTGTGATGAGAACTGCTGGAAGAAGTACAGGGTGTCAGCAGAGAGCAGGAGTCACTGTAAGTGCTGCAGACAGCCCAACATTTCCTTCCCAGCTGTTCAAGCCACCCGGATGTTTCTACGAACAGTAAGATTTATTGGCAGGCTGTGGTCTCATCACCAGAGAAAATCTATAACTATTCAGCTTTGAAAAATCCCCTGTGTAGGTTTTAGGGAATCTTAATTCTTAGAGCTTCTTTTCCTGGAGTGCCGTAAGTATATCAGAAGATTTATCACTTTTTAGACAGCAGATAAAAGGGGATTCCAGCAACCATTTAAACATCATCTGTCTAAGCCCAGGAGTAGTAGAAGTGCCTTGACTAAAAAAGATTAGTCATGATCATTACCTCCAGTCCTTCCCAAGGGGATGACTTACTTTCAACATTCCCAAACATTAACTTTGATGGACTTTTAAGAGAAATTTGTTTTTCTATATTGAGATTATTTTTTTTTAATTTTTAACTTTTAAAAAATATTTAAATGATTTCAATTTGACCCTCTTTTCTTTTAAAGTTAACTGTAACAGGACCTGGTGCTGAGAGATGCCAGGAATTGAGAACCCGCTCCCCAGCTTTCTATGTGAGAACTGGAAAACAACTCTGTCTACCTAAGCTGTAGTGTTTAGGATATGATGAATGGTAAACTGGACATCAAAGAGTAGTGCTTTTGCTTTCAGCTCTGAATGAGAGGTGCTTAAAACTAAGATTCAAAGGCTGCACTTAAGGCCTGCCGAGATTATGAGATTGCAGAGCTAGGTGCTACTGCATCTTGATAGTGTGTGAAGATAAATTACTGCAGTGACCAAACAACAGTTTAGAAGTCTAGCTTTTGACCTGTACTTCTGAAAAACCTTGGTCTGTATTAAGTATAACTGAAAGGAATTCATCTTTATAAGACAGAACTCCTTGGACATGCAGATATCGTTTTCCACATGCAAATAATGTGTGTACACAGACATGCTTAAATCTATAGTTACTCTATCAATTCATCAATGATTTTTTTCTTTCCTTGGTTTTACTTTTCAATTTTTTTCTTCCTCAGCGCAGCAGTAAATTTCATTCCAACATGTATTAACCTAGGGATTGTGTATAAGACACTGAAGGTAACTTCTTTCACTCTTTTTGGTGGTAGTCATCTCTCAGCTGAAGCTCCAAACCCAAATTCCAGACCCACACATCTATGAAGATACAAGCAAATTGTTTCAGTCCAGAGAAAGGGAGCAAGGATGAAAACAGTCTTGGAAAACATGACCTTTGAAGGAAGGTTTAAATGATAGCGTTTGTTTAGTCTAAAGGAGCAGAGACTGCAGCTGACATGATAACAACTCTCTGATATGTAGAAAGTTATTATGAAGAGGCTGGTGATAAACAGTTCTGTGAACATCTGGGAGCTGGACAAGAAGCAAGTGATCTTCCATTAAAGAAGTTTCAGGTGAGATTTTAGAAGTCTATTTTTTATAAGCACATTTAAGTGTTGCAACATGCTATTGAATGAGCCAGTGAAAGCTCCTTCTCATGCAGAATTCATGACAAACATTAGGGATGGTCTTGGCAAAAGGGAGACTTGGCGACCAAATGAGGGTATTTTCTAATTTGAAAGTCTCATTCTGATTTATTTTCCTGTGCCTGTAAATTTTCTTCCTGCGTGTCTCCTGTAAATATGATGATTTTAAAATGGGTGGTTTGAAGGTGTGCCTTTGGATAGCTTCAGCCTCAATGTGTTCAACTCCCACCGTGTTTCCTCACCAGATGTGACAGGAGCTTCCTAGTGCCTCAACAAGCTCTGGAGCATGTCTTGAAGGCCCCTGGGCCACCAGAGCCCTTAGGGCTAGGTGGAAACAGGTCTTTCAGAGCAGCTTGAAGCAGTCTTTTAAAGCCATCCCCTTTCTTTTGTGGTTCCGATAGCCTAGCATAACAGAATGAAGGTGTCTGGTGTGCAATTCCTGCATACAACAGAGCTACTGTAGGTCTTGCTGTACCAGAAGGCATCCAGCTCCCATAGGAGTATGTGATTTCAGGTGTGTGTGTGTGGGGGGGGTGTTGGAGGTGACTTGAATACATAATGCTGAAGATTTGAGGGTTTGTTTCTTCCATTTGTTTTTAATGGCTCTGTGACCTGCTAACAGCAAATAATGCAAACTTCCTGCTTTTAGATTGTTGCAAGATGGAAATAATGGGTGAACACCAGTACTTCTGTTGTTTTGACGCTGCAAATGATTCTCTGAGGCTCTGAAAACGTCAGTGACAAACAAACGCTGCAGGTTTGGTTTCACTTGAAGCCTTTGCAGAATTTCAACTGAAGTCATCAGAAAAACATATGTTTTTCATGAAAAAATATGTTGTTCATTACATTTTCTTTTTAAGAAGAAAAATGAGCCGTTCTGGAACTTTTTTAACATTTCTGTGACTTTCAAAGTTTTGCTATTAAAAACCCACAAGTTCTCATCTATCCTAATTTTCTCAGTTTGTTGTTTTGTGAGTATTACTTCACCATTCCCTTTTCCAGCTTCCATTTTCTCTCATTTTGTCATAACTGTTTTAGGCATTTTAGCGCTCCGGGAACCTTTGGTGTGGGAGCACATGTGCGCGTATGTGGCTTTATAAAGATGCCACTTACTCCACCTGGTCCTTTAACTCTTGTGTGTTCTTCTTGCCTTTGGAACTCTCTCTTACATCTTATTTCTCTTATTATTCCTGGTGCCAAACTGGATCCCATCTTTTTCTGGTTTTGTTCTGTTAGAGGGTGACTGGCCAACAAAATGTATCTTTTGCTCAGGTAGACTTTATTTCCTTTGAAAACATCTCTGTCTTAGTCCTCTTGGATCTCATCCTGGCTCTGTGTTTCTACCATTATTGAGCAGTTGTGTTGAGGTTTAACTCCATTAAATCTGCAATTACCTTGGAGGACACATGACAGTTGCACCTTACAGTTGCCCTATAGCTATATGAGACTGGATTCAGAAACACAGCTTGTGTGTTGACAGCGGTCCTGAGACTCCTCTGTTATCCTGACTTTTATGTGCTGTTAGTCATAACTCTTTGAATCATCACTGGCAGGTACCTGGGATATGGCATAGGAATATAAACCAGCATTTTTTTTTTTTGTTTTGTGGGGTCTTTTTTGTCCATGGTTTGAATTTGCAGTCAGATTTTTTTTTGCTATGGTTTCTACTTTCCAATTGCTTTATTGTTAACCTTGTTATGTGTTCAAATTCCCATTTGGCATTAGTGGATTTAATTTTGCTGTGTTTTCTGTGGCCTGTTGCTGTTACAAAATAAGGTTACAAAACTTGGTCTCAATTTCCTGGCCATAGTCAATACCTGCATGCTGCCAGCAAACCACTTTTCTGAACCAGAGCTGTAATCCACTGCAGCAATATTGCTTCTTGACATACAGAGAAGATATGCCAATTCTAATCTTTTTTCACAATATCCATTTGAGATTTCAGAAAGCTGTCAAATCTTTGCTTTTACTGCAAAACCTCTTTGTTAGTGCATGACATGCATGTAGTTTGTTTTAAGATGAGTATTCAAGACTATAGAGTAGGCACATCCCTCTATTTTGTGATGTCAGATCTTAATTTTGGAGAGATTTCTGCTAACCGCCTTGAAATTAAATTCTGCCTTGCACATACATCCTGTACATGGGGTAAAATATAATGTAGTAAGGTAGATTTTCTTGTAAGATGGCCTTTAAATTGTTACAATCTGGATGACGTTGTCCTGGGAAGAGCCTTACAGGTTGCCTTAAAGCATCTATGCATCAGCAGCTCCCTGAGGCAAAAAACTCTCTCAGATTCCTGGCTGGGAAATTCATTTGCTAGCAAATGCTTGTGGCTGGCTTTTATTCAGGACTTTATAATTGTTCCATTCACCCAAAGTAAGTGGAGAGAATCCCTTCATTCTAAATATTACAACAGATATCCTTATTCCACCATCTTTCTGAGCATGCCTCCTTTCCCTGTTGGAGCTGTACTAGCAGACGCTGTAGGCTGACTTTACACAGCCATTGATCCTACGCTCGTCCTGGGTGTTCACATGTTCATGCAGGGAGCTAACCTGTCCTGTTCACTTTCTGTCAATGACTTCTGTAGTGGATGCTAAGGACCAGTTTTCTAAAGAAGGCTATGCATGTATTTTATGGGAAGTAAGTTATTTAGACACCCTTTGTGTCAGGAGTATAGGGGTTTTCTGTGGGAAGTAAAGAGTCATAGACATTAAGGTCTAAATTATCACTTTATTTGAGCATAATATTGTCCAGTTTCTCTCTGATAAATTAATCTTTCTTTCTGAATTCATTGTAGGATAGGCCCACACTCTCATCCCTCAGAAGATGGCCCTGTGCCATTTAATTCATCTTTCTGTTGATTTCCCTTTCAAATCTCAGTCATGGGAATGAAATAAAAAAAAAAAAAAGAAATATTCCCCAACAAATGCTCAAGGGGATCACTTGTGCTTGAGTTTGTCTCATCTCATCTGTAACTCAAGCCTGGAAATCACTGTGACCCCAGATGTCACTTGAGATTATGCTTAAATCTGGGTGAAAATGAAAGTGTCTCCCCAGAAAATCACTTCACTTTTATATGAAATGGGTGTCTACTGTATGGAAGAGCCACAGGTTTAAGAATTATATTGAGGGGCTCCTATACATCCCTGAAGGAACTTCCATGCAGCAGCTCCCAGAGCCCAAGCAAGGAACCCTTTTAGTCAGAAGGATTCTGAGTAAATGTGGGGGTTTCCCACAAAAAAAACACTTTTTGCAGGACTGAGGCCTACATAACCAACAGAAGTAATTCTTCTGCATTTCTGTCTCATCACAGTGTGTTCCCAGCAATAGTTTCAGAGAGTGAACAAATCCAAAGAATGAGACAAAGTATGCACTTGATGCTCCTCTGCTGATTTGAGACATGGGAATGAATGTTATTTTGGAAACTGTGAAGCATGCTTTCTAACCTAAACTGTTTCCTGACTCTCATGTAACTCAGAGACAAGCAAGCAGATCTTCTCTGCTTTTTGTGCTCCAGTGGCATTTAAATTACTGGAACTGCACAGGATGGTTTAAATTAGCTCTGAACAATGGAGCCTATTCAAGCTTTTGGTCAGTCCACTAAATCATTTTTAGCTGGTTATAAGAAGCCTATATTTGTAAATGAATTGCTTTCCCTTCAACTTTTATGATGTAAATAACTGAAAATATGAATATTTTGCTAAATATTTAATTTGCTTGTTCCAATTACTAGCTTTCCATTAAATATTTTTTACTGAAACTGATTGCCCTTTTATATGTTCATGCTAGTTAAATAAAATTTCAGAATCACCATCTACTAAAGCAGAAGATATGCTTTGGTGGAACAAAGTTTGTGGTGAAGGTGGCCAGAAGAGGATTTCCTGGCTGGGCTTCTTGCACTTTTGTTGCTCTGCAGGCTACAGTGGGAGTCACTTCCTGTTCTGGCAGTGATATGAAAGATAAGAAACGGGAAGACTTCCTTGAACTGTGGATTCATTTCCTTACTCCAAACTGAAGTGATAAGAAAGGTGTACCATGTTCTAGGGAAAAATAGGATCTTGTTTTTTAGCATGACTGTTGTCACACCAATAAAATCACTGCCAAAGTGTTTCCAATTCTCACTGGAATAAACTGACCAGTGTGAAAGACATTTAATACATGTAATGTTAAAAATCCAAATTACACTGAGGACGCTTAAATACAGTGGATAATTCTACATGAAAACTGCCAGTTTATCTCTTGACTAATTACTTTTATGTGCAATTATTTCAGTCATTTATACTGAATGGAAAATGAAATGTCTTCCAAAAGAGTCCTTCCTTGATCATTTTTCTTCTTCACAAGGATGTGGATAGCTGTGCAGTTGTTGTCCTTTGTGCCCAAAATTACTCTGTTTATTTCTGCTGCTGATTATATTCGGATGTTGAGCATGGAGGATTTTGTATTTGTACTTGGGACAGCTAGGAGGTATTGCAGGGTGGGGTGTAGGGTGAAATATCATTCTTCTGACAAAATCTTTCATTGGAGAAACCTATTCTGTCTGTTGTGAGTGCAGGAACAATGAAGTGAGAGCGCATATGGAGGTTGCAGTGGATAAAAAGTAGACCTCCAGAAGGTTTAGGAGAACCATCCGTATGTCAAAGGTACTTTACACCACTTTTATTTCACTGAGTTAGAAATATATTTCATACCTACAGAAGGACCTTGCTCTTTACCATGCTCTCAGTGTGGCCTGAAAATCATTACCTGTACACTGAGGGGCTCCCAGAAGGCCCTGAGGTGGCTCTAGATTCTCCTTTACTCTTTCTTTTGCTGATGCTGCTCTGAGAAGTCAATCTTTCAAACTGCACATTTCATTGCTCTGATTGCAGCCATGGTGGGAGGTTGTTAGTGTTTGGCCCTGCTGAAATCAACAGTTGGTTCTAGAAGACCTTGGAGTTATTTGTAGATGCGGGCTACTCTGGCTTAGCAGCTGTCTGCAGCTGATGCCGGCTATTGCTGCAAAGTCTTACTCTGCTGGCAAAGCCTCCTGTTGGAGATCCTGTTTATACCAGCAAAATTGCTTCTTTGATGTACTTTATCTCTTCCATAAATATGTTTGCTATGCTGCTAAAGGGCATGTCTTTGGGAAGTGGGAGAGATAGACTGACTTTACAGGTGAGTGCTGGCACGGTTATCTTTGGTAGAAATAGTGAATGTCTTTGCACTCCTAAGTGACGAACTTCAGTTGGCAACAGCATAGTTTAACTGTCAGAGAGTAGAGTAAGTTAGTACCATAGGAATGTTGATTTCAGGACTGGAAATAAATATACGTATATACACATATATATGTATATACTTATATATATGTTTTTCAATACTAATCTCTGTATAAAACATTTGCACATTTTATATATGCATATGTGTTCTAAACAATATGTAGAATCATAGAATCATAAAATCATAGAATAGAATCATAGAACAGTCAGGGTTGGGAAGGACCTTAAGATCATCTAGTTCCAACCCTGCTGCCATGGGCAGGGACACCTCACACTAAATCATGCCGCCCAAGGCTCTGTCCAACCCGGTCTTAAACACCGCCAGGAATGGAACCTTCACACCTTCCTGGGACAACCCATTCCAGTGCCTCACCACACTGACAATAGTCCTTCTTCCTTATATCCAATCTAAACTTTCCCCATTTAAGTTTTAATCTGTTAACCCTTGTCCTATCACTACAGTCCCTCATGAAGAGTCCCTCCCCAGCATCCCTATAGGCCCCCTTCAGATACTGAAAGGCTGCTATGAGGTCTGTAAATCAAAATTTATCTATCTTTGTTGTGACTTTCTTGAGTTCATCCAGAAATACCATCCTACCATGAAAACAGAGGAATGGAATCTGACGATATGAGGTAATATGTGCACATACAGTATCACACCATGTCCAAATTCTGGAGGTGCTGTTAAATATTCTGGTCATGCTCAACAGGTCATGCAGAAACAGAAGGTATTATTACAAAACCAAATGTATTTAATCACTTTCTTTGTGATAAAGGATATATAGCAAGGACAGATCTTTTAAAACAGTTGTTTTTTTTTCTTGGTCAGACCGAAATGCTAAAGAAAGGGAGAAATTCAGAAGCTGTTTGGGAAATCTATTTGTAAGTACTGCAGTTGGAGCCTGGTTTGGAGCTTTTAGGACTCTGTTCTTTATTTAGGTTGACTGTACACACAGTGTGTCCTTCTGGGATTTTGAATAGCTATGAGAAATACGCATTTTCTAATGACCCCTTTATGATTTAAAAGAACATGTCACCTTATATTTTGACATGAGTGGCTTTTTACTCAGCTTGGGAATGAAGGGAATTTTTACCTTAGAGAGAACTGGGTGAGATTTTAAAGACTGCTGCATGGGTGAGCTACTCTTAATTAGTTTCTGTTTGTTGTTTGGCCTGGCTGGGAACAGTAATAGTTGTGTGGAGCTGCAATGTAACTCAGTGAGACTACGAGCTGTCTTATCTTCCCAGCACTGCCAATTCTTTGACACTGACTGACATCCTGAAACAAGGAGCAGAATGGCCAGACAAGAGAGTTGCTTATTGAAACAATGAGTTTCCTGAAATAAACAGAGCAGTTTTGCATCAACAGGCCTGTTCTGTCCCTGGAACAATGCTGGGCATTTGCATCGGCTAAATGAGGTTAGTGTTTTGCAAAGTCTTCTGGAAGTCTGGGTGTCACTATGGGCACCAGCAGATAAAGCCAATGTGATAAGGACTGAGGTCATGGAGAAGATAAAGGAAGGAAAGTGAGCTCTGAACCACATATTTAAACTTCTGTGTTAGTTAATTAAAATGGTGTTGTTGCTGCTATATTAATTTCCCTTTTCCTTGCACTGACATTTATCTCAAACCAAATTTTTGTTATCTAGGGCTTTTACTCATTTTCTCATACCAACAGAGTAGCTGCACTAGTATCCTGAAGCTACTCTCACTGTCCTCAGAGTGGAGCCAAACATCAGTCTTCAAAATGAAAGCCAAAGGCATGGCAGCCTAACAGAAAAAAACTGGGAGAACCTTGTTGGGTTTACTTCCGAAGACAGTCCCCAAATTGAAATTTTTTTGTACAATACAGTATAGCAGAGAATAGATATTTTTTTTTAGTTTTGTTTCATGATTAGGTTGTTTCTTGCTGACTTCTAAGAGAAAAGCTTGAGTTACTTTAAAGAAAGAATGATATATTTTATTTCATTCATTTTTCAAATTTGTCTCCTATTTTGTCTATTGTCTGTACTATTGATGGTCACAGAATATTGGTACATGTGTATGTGAATAAATATGCACGTATTTTTCTTTTAGAGCTTGGTTGCATATATTTCTGACTAAAGGTGCTTGAGCCAAGTCCTTTTGGGGCACAAGCTCCCTGTTCATGTCCTGCTCCCCTGGCCTGAGAATGAGAGCACACACTTGCACATTCTGATGTAAACTGCTTCTCTACTGAGCAGTCACATGAGCTAAGGCATTCTCCCTCCATACATTTTAGAAGAAAAAGGAAAAAAAAGCCCATGGGTTATCCCCTCAAAACTTAGAAGACATTGTTTGCATGTTTGTTTTCTGAACACTTCTATCATGACATGAGCAAAGCCATCACATGATGGATTTGGTATTTGGGCTCTGTGTTTTCTTCTCTAGTGGCCAAGCACTTGATGTATTTTGACATCGCATCCACTGCCAAAATGTTCCAGGTCTGTCCTGTCCTCCACTGTCCTAAAGAGAAGGAGATGTTTTCACGTAACTGTCCTCAGCCATAAAGATACTCACTGCCAAAACCCAGCCTGTTGCGATTGTTGGGAAGCAAAAGACAATACAATCTGTCAGTGATTTGGTGCTCCTAGCCTACATCTATTTGTAGCAAATACTATGCATTACCTGCCATTTGCCTAAAGAATTCCGCACATACAGGTTATAAACAGGCTTTAATGAGCTTGGTGAATCTTGTGCAAGTATCTTTGTTCCTTTTTGTTTTCTTTTTTGTTAGCGCAACAGCTGGATGCGATAGTCTTAGAAAGTGCAACAGTGTCAGGAATTAATTTGTTGTTTTCAAGGGACAATTGGACTTAATTACCTGATCCGAAGAAACAGAGTTAATGTGGTGCAACAAGGAAATGCCATGCTTCATTAGCAAAAGATGTTTTCAGTTAAACCAATGTTGTGGTGGCACAGTTGTGGTGTGCTTACATGAATAAGCCCTATTCTGGAAGAGAAACTTGGTTAAGCAAAAGAGTTCTTAATCCCCAAATCCTTGCTAGAATAAGTTATGTTACTGTCATATAAACTGTTCCTAGGGGCAAGTATCTGTGCCTGAAAGGTGATGCTCATGTAGCCAGACAGAGTTTAGGTAACAGTGAGCAACTTTAAGCCCTGATTCTGCATTTCATAATTATCAAGCAGATCATTTAGCAATTCTTCAGCTACATATATAAAACTTCTTAAAGTGATTGCAGAATAAAACACAAAACTTTGTTGCAGGCTAGGTAAGTATGCCAGGCATGTGCCCTGGTTTCAGCTGGGACAGAGTTAATTTTCTTCCTCCTACCTGGCATAGTGCTGTGTTTTGGATTTAGATTAAGAATAATGCTGATAACCCACTGATGTTTTGATGAGCAGCGCTTACATCAAGTCAAGGACTTTTCAGCTTCTCATACTGCCCTGTCAGCGAGGAGGCTGGGGGCACAAGAGGCTGAGAGACAACACAGCCAGGACAGCTGATCCCAACTGCCCATAAGGATATTCCATACCACATGGCATCATGCTGAACAATAAGACTGGCTAGAGTTGGCCAGGAGATAGTGGCCCACTGCATGGAGACTGGATGGTCATGGCTCAGAGGGTGGTGAGGAATTGCATTGTGCATCACTTGTTTTTCATATTCTTTTATCATTATTATTATTTTCCCTTCTTTTTCTGTCCTATCATGGACAATGTGTAACAGGTTAAAACTTAAACAGGGGAAGTTTAGATTGGATATAAGGAGGAAGTTCTTTACTGTGCAGGTGGTGAAGCACTGGAATGGGTTATCCAAGGGAGTTGTGAACGCTTCATCCCTGTCAGTGTTCAAGGCCAGGTTGGACAGAGCCTTGAATGACATGGTTTATTGTGAGGTGTCCCTGTCCATGGCAGGTGTGTTGGAACTTGATGTTCTTAAGGTCCTTTCCAACCCTAACTATTCTATGACTCTGATTCTAATGGCTTTATATCAACCCACAAGTTTTTTTTTCCAATACTCTTCCCCATCCAACTGGGTGTGTGCATGCGTGTGTAGTGAGTGAAACAGCCATGCAATGTTTAGCTGCCTGCTAGGTTAAACCACAACAGCATGATTTCTCATTTTTCAGTCTGGTGTTTAAAAAAGAAGGATTTATCATAGTAAAGTATAAATACACTTTCCTGGGTGTGTAGTCTGTACACAGAAACTGGTGGTGTAATATTAGAACCTCAGAATTTGTCTTCCCTATAAGTGCCTACTCTGTTCAGCTGACCCATCACACCAGAGTAATGTTTACTGTTTATCTCACTACTTGCCTAATGCAATAAGGTCAAGTAGAAACCTAAGAAAGTAATAGATTAAAACGTCTTTTCCCATGAAAGCAATAAGTTTTTCATATTCATTTCAGTAGAGCCAAGATTTTACCCTATATATGGCCTAAGAGTCTATAAGACCTATAAAAGAATGCTCTTTAACACAGTGGTGATATCAACAGGACTCCAAGGTTCAGTGCAGATAGAGTCCAGTTTTATGCAATCGCTATTTTAGTTTCGATAATGCTAGTTGGCAGAGCTCTTTCATAACCTCAATAACTTGGTCATCTCTTTATTCCCCACTCCTTTTTTGCTTATTTTGTGAATTTTTATAATAGATGTGGGCAGTTACAAAAATATATTTTTTTGACTATAACAAAGCTGTTTTCAGTCAGTGAAACAGCAAAATCATTTCTGAAAGAGGCCCTGTCATGTCACATTTATTTATTCGCTGGGTAAAGTAGGGATCCATCACTCGCATTTTTCTGGTGGTTGGTGGTTCTTTTTTTAGTATCCATTCAGTTGGCTACATGCCGAGAATACACACATTAATTTCAGACCAAAGTGAATTTATTCAGCTTATTTATAAACCTGTCAAGATCAAAAACTATGGAAAAAGAATGGTGCTATGGTATTGCATAGATTCAGGCAACACAGAGTTTGTAGGGTTACAATAAGATGGAGTTGGAGTTATGCTGCATCCTTATATATTCTTCTTCCCTTTGAGCTTTCCTGAAAGTAGATTTCTGAAGAAGTGAATCATTTTATGTTTGCTCCTTTGACATAGGGTCCTTGTCACAACCTCTGTCTGCTGTGTATACTCCTCAAGAACTTCAGAGAAGTCAGGGTTTTGGCTGCCTGCTCTTCCCTGAAAGTTCCTAGTTTTCTTCCTCTAGACCTGCTTCTTAGGCTATTTCCTTTGACCAACTGCAATTGCTGAGGAAGGTTTAAATTTGTCTTTAACACCTACAGTTCTCCAGGATTAAACGGGGCTAACCAATTCATCTTAAGGGTAGGAACCATTGACTCATAGCAAAAGCATTCAATAAAAAAACTTTGATCAAAAGAAGAGGGGACAAGCACAGCTGGCTGCCCAGGTGTCGTGGTTTGAGGCTCTCAAACTCATGCAGCCGCTCTCTCACTCACTTCCCCCTCTTTCTTCCCTCCCCAGCCCAGGGGAGATGGGAAGGAGAATCAAAAGAATGCAACTCCCCCAGGTTGAGATAAGAACAGTTTAGTAACTAAGGTATAACATAAATCACTGCTGCTATCACCAATAATGATACAAGAGAAAATACAAGGAAAGAGAATACAAGAGAACTTCACCTGATACCTAGCCACGCCACGCAGTGCCCCCCCATCACCTGATACCGAGCTCCACTACACAGTGCACCCCATCACCTCATACCAAATCCCAGCCATGCTGTACACACCCCCCTGCACCAACATCTTTCCAGGTCTCTGCTCTCCATCTCTACATCCTGGTCATGATGTGCTGTGGTATGGAATACTTCTTTGGACTGTTTGGGTCAGCTGCTCTGTCTCTGCTTCCTCCCAGCCTCCTCCCGGCTCCCCTCCTCCCTGGCAGAGCATGAAACTCAGAAAGTCCTTGGCCAGCCTGAACATTCTAAGCCATAACTATAAACGCTGGTGCTATCAGCACTGTTCCCAAGCCGAAAATCCAAAACAGTCCTGCACCAGCTACTACTTAAAGGAGAAAAATGACTGCTGCTGCTGAACCCATGACACCAGGTACCTATCCAGCTCTGTCCAAGCAAGCTACCATGGACAGTCAAGTGTTTGCCAGCTCTTGGTTCCATTAGTTCTCATTTCTTACTTCTCTGTGTCCTTGGATTCTTTCATTATCGTGTCTTACTGATATGTATTAAATGAGTCTCAGTTTCCCTGTTGGGTAGCTAAGCTTTCAGAAATTTGGTTCTTGATTTTCTTTTGTACTGGGTATTTGCATTGATTCATTGTACTGATAAGTGAAGAGGGTATCACATACACTACTCAATTGGCCAACTGTATGGTCGTAAACCAACTCATAATCACAGCGGGTTTGTAGCATATAGAAGGAGCCCCTGAGTTCCATGGCATCCTTTATAATTCTCATCTCATATAAGAGAAAATTAGAATGTATCTACTGCAAAATGCTGACTGAGCATGGAATTATCCCAACTGCCAGGGATTAGATGCAATAACTATCTGGGCAGGGCCTATCTTGGCACAGCTGATAGGCACATAGTACATGAGGTCCTTGTTTCCTAAGTATTAATGTAATATCAGTCAATTAATAATGCCACAAAGTATGTTTTCTTAGGATCTATGTAGCCCATGGGCTTGTTCTCAGCAGAATTCCACTGGGTGAGTTTATCTTTCTGTACTGCTAACAGCACTAATTGGTCAGTAGCTCTTTTTTGATGTGCTTTTAATCAGTTTTGCCACTGTGCCCAGCCCAGCCCCAACCCATAGATAATGATTGCGTCTGCACAGACCTGCCTTTCTTTATGTGATTGGGCTTGTGCTTTGCATTCAGAGGATCAAACACAGCATAACTGTAGCCAAAGTATACTTGTTTTGCTGTGTTCAGATGATCTAGGGAGAGGGTTATAGCTACCTGAGTCAGAGAAATCCTTTATGATTTCAGAGGATGTTAGGTAATTGTTATATGGGTAAAGGGTTGACTGTAGGAAAAGCAGCTCCCTTTGCTTTGGGAAAGTATTGAACAACAGGCACAAATGAGTTAAGACTTTCCATGATCTTTGTTCCATGCTCTCAGCCTTGGTGCAGGTTTTGCCTTTATGAGACAGTGTTATCTCATGTCACCACTCGGTTCCGGCCTGAGCTGGCCCCTGGTGACACAGCGGAGGAGGCAGCCTGACGGCTCACCAGTGAACCCCCATCTCCATATCGCCTAGCACTCTGTCTCTAGCTTTGTTTATGCCAGCTTAGAGATACCAGCTGTATGTTTCCATTCATTACTGCCGCCATTCATTTTCGCAACACTGCTGAGCACTCAATTTCTATAGTGCAGCCTCTTGAGAGGACAGAAGGGTTTTTTCCCTGGATATGTTTTGCTGCATTTTGACAAAGGAATTACAAAATGTAATATCTTACAAAGGAAATCTTGGGCATGTAAAAGTAACACATCTTGGCAATACCGACATGTCTTTATACTCACATACGCATTGTTAAAAAAGTTAGAAGTGTTAATATGGAGAAAGGTTTTCAGTGTAAATGTCAAATCTGTTGCCTAGCTTTCACTTATTTCAATATGACCCAGGGGTTCTTTGGATGCTGTGACCTTCTGTAGAGCAGGGTTTTGAGGCAGAGTTTGAATTTCCTTGGTTCCCAGTACCAGCTCTGCCCTGAGTTAGCTGCAGGTTAACCATGCATTTTGATGCAGATGGCGGCCAACACACTTAAATGACTATCACAATCAGTTTTCTGTCGGAGTTTTTTTTGACCCCATTGACCACGTGGGTAATAAGATGGGTTTAGGGTTAGAGTTAGACTTCCTTTTGAGCTGGAGAACCTAAAGGTCCTTAAACTAGAGACTGTTTAATATGGGACTTGCTTTCCCTAACCATCACAGTCCCTATCATTAAGATAGAGACAGCATTTGTTTGCAATTATGTTAGGACTGTAGTTGGAATAAACTGATTATAAAGGACTTAATTATTTCTGTGAAGCCCTTGAGAGGGGCTGGACAACATATGTTATCAAAGAGCAATTAGTGGGAGATGTCCCTGCCCATAGCAGGGGGGTTGGAACTAGATGATCTTAAGGTCCTTTCCAACCCTAACTATTCTATGATTCTATGATTCTATAATTTGTATGTCAAAATCTGTGATTGTAATGTTGAAATTAGGAAATCAGTGTTTCTGCTGTTTTTGGTGACCTTGGGGATCTGCTTCAGAACTGGAAGTATGAGAAAGCCACCTGCAACCCTTACCAGTCTGAGCTGCTGCAATGCTGATGCAGTACTCAGCAGTTTTAGAGCAATGGGTTTCTGTGAGTTGCCAGAAGCCCTTTCCCAAAATTACTCTTATGACTGAATGTGTTAAGTATATAACTTCGTTCATCCTTTGGCCCTCATTTTGGGGTCTTAAGAGAGATGCTGTCAAGCATGGTAAAACATCTGCAGGTTCTCTAGAGATAGTCTTCAAACTGAGACAACCTTCAGTGATCCAACATGTTATTTGTTTCTGCTTTGTGCGCGTGTGAAGAATACCTCAGCAGCCACAGGAGAGTCATCTTCAGTTGAAAATATTTGCCCTACGTCACAATTGTAGATCAATGCTGAGATCCAGTCAGGATGGACAGGAATTTTCCCAAAATGAGAACTTCTGAATGGAGATCTCGGAGGGATCATGTGATCTGGAAACCAGATTTCATCCCCTTTGTGTCATCCCTGCCCTTCCCAGAAAACTTTTAGTTTTGCAAGATTAGGGAGATCATGCATTAATTATTCAGTCCTGTTCAAATTTTATTCAGTTGAGTGGCAGAGGGCTCTTCTTTCATGAAGCATGGATAATTGAATATTTCAGATACAGCAAATCTGGCAAATGAAGATTTTGTGGAGTGTTTATCTGAATTTCATTAGTTTGCTGCAAGGTGTTTTGATTTCATGAAGTATATCTTAGATACCTCTTTATTCATGAATGCACAAATCTGTGTGTATCATTAGATGCCTGGCATGTTGAATAGTTCTTAAATGACAAGGTTAGAAAGACATGAATAAACAGAATTTTTAAACATGTTTATTTTTCCTTCTACAGTTGCCTAATGACAGTGTTTGCATTGGGTTAGCTGGTTTTGAGCGTACAGTCTGTGTAAGGCAATAGCAGCAAAATACTCCTCTGAGCAGACAGCCAGAGGAGTGGCAAGTTAGTAAACCCCATCTTTTAAACTTACCAGAGTTTGCTGGTTGTTTGTGGGATAGGTGAACAAGCATAAACTGTTTGGGAACTGTGAGCTCAGATATCAGACTGGACTCAGATCTAAGAATTTCAAGCCTGTTGATCTAGCCTTTGAATCTGTTTTTGCTTTACTGCTGCTGGGAAGCAGATGTAGAGGGCATGTTTACACTATCAGATAACTTCTCTGCCTAGTTTACACCTGGTCCCCTGCCTAAATGTTAGTTCATTCCCTACCCTCCTTTTCCACTCAAACAAATGTAGCTTTGCTTCTGAAGGAAGTGTCTCCTGGTCCCCATTTTCAATAGACTCTGAAGGTCACACCTGGGCTCTGTTTACACTGAGCAAACTTCCGGCACAGATTTTAAACCCCCATCTACTCCTCTGAGATCCCATGAGGATATCTTTACCTTACTGCACCATGTTATTTTAGATGATTTCTTCTCCAACTACATTGTGACTTGGTGTCCAAAGCAGATGTGAGGTAGATGTTCTGCAATGTAGATATAGTCAGCATTATTTTGTTATGCAGAGATGCAGATGAGATGCACATAGGAGTAAACACACAGCCACTGTTACTTGTCTCCACAAGGGTTATCAAGTGTTGCTTCAACTTTATTCATACTCACAACACAGCAACGCTGTGATAAACATCATCCATTTTGGAAAATATGGCAGAAAATATCAATTTTTGAAGGGCGAACAGTGTGGATTGACTAGACTGAGCACAGGAAAAACATTTCAAAGTCCTGGGGTGGCTCTAGGTCATTTTGGTGTGGATTTTACAAAATGCTGTGTTCATAAACATCGCATTGGACCATTTCTATTAAGTCATAGTGTATAGATGTTCTCCTACATATGTGATCATGCTGGTTTCATCCAGGGGTGGGGACACTGTTTCAGACAGGCACGCACTTTCACTCATAAGTGCCTTCTGTTTGTACTGCAGCACAAACAGATGATGCCTCAAATGAACTCAAGGGCT
Organism: Forpus xanthops; assembly: GCA_032466535.1. Classification (NCBI taxonomy): domain Eukaryota; kingdom Metazoa; phylum Chordata; class Aves; order Psittaciformes; family Psittacidae; genus Forpus; species Forpus xanthops. The sequence goes on along the minus strand of JASSUY010027584.1, from coordinate 41,798 downwards.
CATTGAGTTGTACAAGGGGCAACCAGTGGCATCAAACCACAATGCCCCTTTCCAGACAAACTCCCTGTTATAAGAGTGCTATTTTAGAAAAAACTTAATATTTGCTTTAGCTCTTGATTAGAAAAAGGAGGAGGAAAAAAAAAATCTATAAATTGCAATTAAAACTTATTTTGTGTTTCACCAGTGAACATACTTTTTTTGTATCTGGGTACATTACAGTGAATGTTCAGTTTCTAAAAGGATGAATTTATTACTCCCACCTTTGGGAGTTAGAAGTGGAATCCTCCTTCATACAGCTGTACCTCAACCCATTGTATCAGCTAAGAGTATACAGTCAGATACCTCTCTAAAAAGTACATGAATAAAGTGCCAGCTCTGAAAGAACACAGCAGAAATCTGAGTTGACTTGGGCAATAATTCAAGAAATCAGTCCCACTGTGTTTATATTTACTCCCTTCCTATTAGGCCTTGAAAGCAATGAGTGAGGACTGGCACAGAAAATATCAAAGAGCCATGGTTTAAAAAATTGCACAATCCTTTGTAAGATTTGAAAGACGCATTTTAACTTTGCAGTGTAACTCCAACTTGAAACATTGTGCCATAGCTGTAACATCATCATATGCAAAAAATAATTGGAAGAACTGGGGAAGAAAATATGATTTAAGCCAGCTCAAATGGAAATTCTTGCAAGTATTGTACTCAGTGCTTTAATTTGCCTATAAGAAACAGAAAAGTGAGAAGCATTAAAGTGCAACCTATGTAAATAACTAGTTAGAATTTAGTGGTGGGGGAGCTGTTACTCAAGCTCTGGAGAAAGAATCAGACATATCAATGGCTTACATTTGTCTCTGCCCTCTCACTCTCCAGGCTTTTCTCACTGCTTTGTGTAAGCACCCTCTGTTCTTACACTGACCCTCCCCTCACTGATGCTGTGCAGTGATGTGGCTTGAATGCTGGCAGCAAAGCGAGACTCAGTGGAATGATAGCTTTGGTGCTGCCTGGATGAGCAGCACTCAGGATCAGCTTTCTGGTCTTGCTGGGTTTTCCTGGAAACGTGCTCCTTTTCTCCATGTGATGTGGCAGAGGGTTGAACAAAGGGGCTATGAGAGCAGCACATTACCACTCGTAGCAGACTGCAACTCAGATGAGAAAGAGGTTCTGAACTGTTGAGAGTTACAGCTTTCTTAATAGTTGAGATGTCAGATTTTTTCTGTTCCTATTTTGCTTTGTTCAAAGATACAGAGTTTGTGATTTAACTATTCAGAGCATGGAATAATCAATCATGCATTGCTGTTATTCATTTCTTCATTAATTGCTTTATCATACACACAAAAATGAAATATAGATGTATATTGAGAGCAAAATTATATACGTGTGCATATGTATGTGTATATGTAGATATAGCTATGCATACACATATATCTGTGTACACAAAAAGGGAGATGGAGATGGAAAAAGAAAGAGAGATAAATAAACTACCATAAACTTTTCTGGGCTTAATTCTGCACTTCTGACATTTTCCCTTGTTTCATGACTTGAGACTGTGATAGAACTTGGGTTGTATCTTTTGGCAGCATTATTGCTAAACAAGGCCAGGCTGAAGAAATACAGTAAAAGATTATTCTGGGTAACAGGAAGTAATAATTCACGCCAATGTGAAGCTAAAGAAACCTCAGCCAGACTTGCTTCTGCGAAAGACTTACTGTCTTTTTTTTGTTCCTTGACAATCACTTAGATTTGGCTAGCAAGACAAAAGTCAAGTAAAATTCTTAATGCTATACTTCTGAAAGCAAAAAGGAGGCATGACCTTCATGTGAATGTCCTGTAGGTAAAAAGAGGAATGAAGAGCTGTCCCATGGCTGCAGTTGTGCCAACACAGTTGGTATTTCATGGAAATATTGGTTCTACACAATGATTTTTGAAGGGGATTTCTTTAGTCCTTTTCTACAGCATATTACATGAAAACTCTCCTCAACGTATTAAGAAACCTGCAGTATTAAGACAGCAAAATAAAAAACAAATAAAAAAAAGATGGAATTTAAGTAGGTTGTTGTATGTTGATTAAGTTAATTAAGTGGTAAATTCTTCATTATTTATTTATTTATTTTTACTTCTGGTAAGTGTTTCATGTACCAAAGACACTCAGCTCTGGGGAGTGGAAAAGGCTTGAGATTTGTCCAATTTGATGTCTGAAGCAACATCTGAAGAAACAAAGTCAGCACAGTTCATTAAAGTATTTGGAAATGGAGAGTCTTGTTGGGGCAGTCAGGGTTCAAAGTAGTCAGGGAATGCAGGAACAATGATTTTCTATCTCTTTTCTGTTTCTTCTTTCTAGTGTGTGGGAAAGCCATAGTGCTAAATACTATTATGGTCCAGGAATGAGGAACTGGCCCCTCCTTGAGCCTGAGGTGGCCAAAGATTGAGGCTACTTCCTGGGCAACTGCTATACCTGGTGGTCTGTTAGTTCCAAGCAGCAAAATGGAAGCTCTTCTCTCTGCTTCAGATTGGTGTGTGCCTTGTGAAGAGACCTGAGTTTTGTAATTTTCCTTTCAGCAAGGAAAATACCTGGGAACAAATGATCTATCCTCCAATTTAATAAAATATTTCAAATAACCTAAACTTTTTATTTTCTCTCTAGGTGCTATATTATTTTAAAATCAAGTTTGGATTATTCCAGAATTTCTTTAAATTAAGGAATGAATCAAAATATTACATATCTATATCTAGGGGTTTTTACGGCACAAAAGCTTTCAGGTGTGTTCTTCTTTCATAGAATCTCTCTCTCCCTGCTAGGGAAATGGTGGATGGCCACAAAAGAGGATGAGAATCCTCTTGGAGTGAGAAATGAGAGAGGTTCTTCACCGTACACAGACAGAACACTGAGGAGATCTGGTAAGGACTGTGCTTATATGTCTCTTTTGAATAGAGCCAAGCTCTCTGGAAATATGCAGAGGGAATGTCAATAATGATAAATATGGGAAAGTGGAAAGATAAGGGTGTGGGCTAAATCTTCAACATGACCTTTGTGAGGTAAGGATGTCAAGTGCTGCTCTTTTGACACTAGACAGAGTTGCATGGTGACATCATTTGGTTTCCCATGCAAACAGAACAAAACCACCTCTCTTTACTCGAGTGTTAGCCTTGTTACCTTTCCCCTTCCCATATGAATGGGTGTCTCCCAGCTTGGACAAGTCTTCCTCTTCTTTGTACAACCCTCAGTGCTTTCACATCTTCAAGTGTTTTGGCCAGCACACCAGGATGTTATCTCCTCATCCTCAGTTACAAGCTTCTGTACACACAGACTCTTCATGATACACAGCCATGCTTCAGATAAGCATGCTTGGAAAGCACATCCCCTCCTCTCAGTGCACTGCTGTGTAGGAGGAGATGGGCCCCTTGTAGACCTTGGATTTTTCTTCCTAATTCCTCCGGTCTGTGGAGGGGAAGGGAGATTGACTGCTATGGAGATATTCTCGTCTGCCAAAAATGATCTGACAGTGTGTGCATGTTATCTTCTTGTAACCACAGAAACAGACAAAAATTACTTGGTTGGAGAGAACCAGTCTGTTTTGAGTTTCTGGAAAGGCAAAGGGCTCCCTTTCACCCTTGGTCTGGAATTGGCAGTCCTGCTACTGGCATCAGTCAAAATTATGTTTACTGCATGGAATATTTTTATGGTGATACTAGATCCTAAAGAGCATCTAGCTTCAGAAAAGTTTGCTGCTCTTGACTTCTGAATTTCTTTTCTTTTACTTGCTTGTTACAAACCCCCTTATTTAGCCCTCCTAGGTAATGTATCTGCCTTACTAAAATCACAAGCTGTCCATGATATCATTGTAGCATACATCTGGATAGACCACTGCGAATATACTCCAGGAAGCCTCGAGTGCAATATATGCGAATTGTTTTGCATTTTTGCATTTTTTGTTAATTTTATATTATTGTAAAAAACAGCTTGCGAAATAAGTTATAAATATTGCACAAATTATTCTAGTATCTTCTAAATATATTCACTTGTAAGTGTATTCACTTGTAAGCGTTCAGACAACAAATCAATATGAACTTTAAAACTGACAGCACAAGTTCTAACAACTAAAAACTTACACCCAGACAACAAAATATGGCTTATGGTGTACTTACAGCTCTGTTCTGGAGTTCTCACCTTAGGATTATGCTACAAAAAAATGTACAGAAAAATCATTATCCATCACAATGGGGTTCTGGCCTGTGGCTGAAGGTCACAAATTCCATAAAGTCACTCTGGAAGCCCCAGGCTTGGTCCAAGCAGACACAAGGTTCAAGGAAATTCACTTCTGTCTGTGCCCCAATCCCCCCCGTCCTCCCGTCCGTCCGTGTCCCCCCAGTTTCAGAGCTGCAGCTGAGACATTCAGCCATATATTGGTTAAACTGAAGGAATCTTCAGTTGCTGTGATTCATGGAAACAAGCGCAGAGCTTCCTACAGGCTCCACTTTGGCCACAGGGCTGAAAGCTGTAACTATTTCCCTCCTGCTGTGATAGGTCTCTACACAACTTCAAGGTCTATCTCCTCCTCTTTGGTGATGTGTGGAAAAGATAGAGTGAGATCGTATATATAAGCCTCTGTGCTGGTGCCACCATCAATCATTTTTAACTTTGCAACTCACAGCTACAGTGGATAATGTCTAAAACTGGGTCTATACTAAATTGGATGCCCAAGGTGAAAGACAGCACACTCCATTTTATCAGTCTGAATATACCAATCAAAACCCATCAGTATCATATAATACAAAGTAATTATCTTCTGGAAGAATCATCAATGGAAAATATCTCTAGAAGAATCATAAGCTACAACTACTATATATTTTTAAACACACTAGATAATATATATTTACATATATGCATATATATAAACATACATATGCACATATATATTTGTATATATGGATATGTGTGTATATGCATGTATGTCTAAATACATTTATATATTATGTATGCGTATATATGTGGATGCGTGTGTGTGTATGTATAGGTTTACCACATATCAAGGAAACTACTGCAGACTACTTCTTGGCTACATGTTTCCCCTTCAGTTCTCTCAGCCGGTACTTTGCCGCAATGTTCCAAACTTGTTGCACATCAGAAATCTTCCTTACTGTTTACTCTGCCAAAATTCATACTATAATTGCTATCAGACCCTGTCTGCTTGCAAGGAGTCACTTGGAAACTGTCCTCACTGATGTGAGTTCAGAAAGTGAACTCTAATGAGCCCTTTCCTCCCCAATTAACTCACCATGGAAAGAAGTCTAGTGCTGGCTGCTTTGCCTGTGTTTCTGCATTCAGAGATGAGGAAGAAGGCTGGAAGATGTACATGGTGGTAGCACAGCTGTAATGCTTGGGAAAGCAAATCCTGGGGATATCTGTAGAAGGTTATCTTCCCTCTGCAGATAAGCATATTCCTTTTTTCAAATAATCTCTCTCCTTTGATAGGGGTAATGAGTGCCTCTAACGTCTACTGCTTATTTTGGGTGTCCTGCTTCCAACAGAAGGGGAAAAAAGTAAAAGAAAACACCCAAAGAACATTATTTGGCAAGAAGTGCTGCTGCTATTAAGTGAGTGTGGTTGATTTAACTCTAATGGACTTTGGAGTATAGACAAATGTCAGAGAAAATAAATAATGACCTCTTCTGAAATGTAACAAATCTCTTTATTTTGTTGAATTCTATCTATTCTCACCACCACAAAAATTGCAAGAAACAGAGAATTACAGAGTCATAAAATTATTTGGGTTGGAAAAGATCATAACAATCAGCTAGCTCCAATCCTTCTGCCACAGACGGGGACACCTTCCACTAGACTAGGTTGCTCCAAGACCCACCCAACCTGGCCTTGAACACTCCCAGGGATGGGGAAGCCACTTCTGTGGGCAACACGTTCCAGCATCTCACCACCTTCATCCTCACAGTAAAGAACTTCTTCTCCATATCTAATCTAATTTTACTTTCTTAACTAAAGTTAGAAGAATACTGGCTGAGCTGCAGTGAAAAATAACATCACATAACATCAAATGGAGGAGGAATTTATATTAATCTGCTTTTCATGCTTGACTGACTTCTGAAATCATTGAAAATTGTGACTCATTAAAAGGTAAGGGCCATGTGCCTCTTGCTCACTTGAATTTAACAGTCAGATTGGAAATCTTTCCTCTTTCCATATTAAGTTTTATTGGGAGTATTAAAGCTAATAACACTTAATTCAGGTTTTCCCCCTCATACCAAGGATCATTTTCAAATCCAATTTGACTGTGAAGAGTGCAGTACTGTAGAATTGAATGAGGATATAGTTAAAGCTGACTAAACATTGTTAAATCATAAATGTTTACCAAGGAAAAAGCCTGGTGGCTCTGAACAGGGCATGTGGAATAACTAAAAAATCAACTATAAAGAATCTATTATAGATGAACACCAGAAATACAGAGTTTGACTCTGTTCAGAACACATCCATACAGTGCTCTAATTCTCTTAGATAAAGAAATTATTCTCCTGAGTCAGCATGAGGAACTTTTTACTGGATGATGAAATAACCGATGAAATTCCATGTAATATAAAGTGATTCACAAAAGAAAAACATTCTTGTATTTATATATCCAGTGATGAACTGGATGAGTTTTACATACTCAGAACAGTAGTCAAAATCAAATCTAGAGGAGTTTCTTAGCATTAAGGGACAAACCACACATAATTATGCCTCTGTAGAAATCCATGGTGTGCCCTTATCTTGAATACACTATAATTTCTCATTCCTTCAGTCTCTATTGCTTCACTATATATAAAAAGATAGTAACAGAACTGAAAAAGAAGTGCAAAAACAGCATCAAAAATTATGAAAGATATGGATATTCTGCTCTAGAAAGAAGAAATGAACAGGCTAGCATTCATCAGCCTGGAAAATCCTCAAACTCCTCAGCAGAGTCTACAAAATCAGGACAAATGAAGAATAACAGTATGAAATGATCTCATGTAACATGACCATTGGAGGATCTTGAATGAAAACTGCAGAATCGTGGTTCAAAATGAAAAAAAAACAAACACTGGGTATTTTTCCAAATAATGTGATGCTACGGCTGTGCAGCAGGACATTGTAATTAGGAAAAGATGAGCTCAAAAGGTGACTGAATAAACTCATGGCAGAAAAATCCACACAGTCTGATGCAGACATGCAACTTCTGCTCTGAACCTCATGAGCCATAAACAACTGAAGTCTGGCAAATGTTCTAGGGAAATATTATATTCTTGTGCTGTCCTTACAGTCTGCTAGGCATCCACTGTTGGCAGCTGATGGAGACACATACTGGGGCTTCATGTCCTAAAGCAGCTTAGCTCCTCAAAAGCCCTTATGATTTATCACGACCTGCCAGGTAATAGTAAGGACGAGAAGCCAGGAATATCTGTTAACAGTTATGCTGGCAGCTGGCCTTCATCCATGTGTCATTAAGCACCTGTCCTGCTGCAGTGTAAGTCATCTCCTGGAAGTGCTTATCTCTTCACTGATTTTGTCTCAGTCTTGATAATTAGCTTACACCAGGTCCCTCTAGTTGGTAGTAAACATCCCAGTCCTCCTGAGAAGGAGCTGAAGTCACCAGTATCTAAGAGTTCAGAATTGAGCAGTGTTGAGTGGGACTTTGTGCTGTTCTCTCAGAGGTTATAGCAAAATTTGTTCAGGGATAGTAACCCCGATTTGAAGATGTGTTAATAGCCGTATCAGTCAGGCGAAGGGAATCAGCACCAGGTCCCCAGCATTGCTCTTTTCCTTTTTGTGTATACAAACATACCTGAATCTTCCAGACAACAATCTGTTCAGACCATACTCCTTCATCCCTGTACAGCTTTCCTGGCAATCATCTTGTTTAAGCCTTCCATAACTCTACACCCATCAGTTTACCTGGCTTTGTACACTTTGTTACCTCCTCTTCTTTCCATAGTGTGATATTGACAGACAAGCCTAGCCTACTCCCATGGGAGAAATGTTTTATCTGCCCTGAGAAACTCTCTTGTAAATTCCCATTCCGACTGAAAAAGATCCTTTAGGACCTTCATGGCCAAGTGAAGTCTGTATCTCTTTGAGACCAGACTGGCCCCAGTCTAAGATTTGGGAACACGTCTCCCACATCTCAGGCAAATAAAGGAAATTAAGCTGAAAACTACTTTCTATTAGGAGCAGCTCTTTTCCTAACTGTACAACTACTGATCACCCTGATGAGGTAAATGGATCTTTCTGCCACGATGTGGCCACAGATACTCCTTTTCTACTTCCACCTCACTGCTGTATGTGATCTTTCATTGTATATATGAGCTTAAATTTTCAACTCTTTGAAGCAGGGACTGCTTAGTATATTTCCCTCTTTTCAGACACAAAGGAACATTTTTGGGAACCAGTAAATGAAACTTTAAAAGTGTAAATGGAAGCAAGTTGCTCCCTTCAGGCTGGGAAGAGAGGAATATTACCCTTCAATGACAAAGCTTCTATAGATTACATACATTTAATGAGCAAAAAAGAAGGCTCCAATATACAGAGCAGTCTTTTTAGCCACATTAGAGAGTACTACCTTTATTACACGTGTCCACTCAACGGAAGCAATTCACTTCACATGTAAGTGGCTTTTTTAAACTATGAATTCCTTATTCTTTTGTGGCTGCGGGTTTTTTTTTCAGGATGTCTGCTTTTTCTGCTGCCTAACAGCAGTTAATGGAGCTGTAAATTGTAATCAGCTTGATATTACTGTAGAGCCAGCTTATACAAATACCTGATAAGCACTGTAACACATTTCAGTGGATGAAAATTCATTGTACAGCATTGTTTCCTTTTACTTTAATGTGTTCCAGACCACTTGAACAGCTCACTTAATGAATCCCATTTTGCATAGGACAGCCACGTTTGAAAGGCTGCCAGCCTGAGAGGTTGGTGCCCGCATATTGATGACCCAGGTGAGACCCTTTCACAGCTATCAGAACTGTGATGGCTGTCTTATAATGGAGTGAAAACACACTGGAGGGACAACGGCTGTGACAGAAACAAGGTTTTTAAGAGTCCTATGTTTTATCAGGGTCTTCTGTACTGTATGGTGAGCAGCAGCGTTATAGAAGATGTTTCTGTGGCAGCTGCAGAGGCTGCGGATCTGCTGTTTGGACTATTATCTGCATGTTTCAACCTGCATCAGGATAGTAACATAGTGGCAGCTATCTTTCATTTTATGTGTTGAAGTATCATATTTCACGTTTCGAGTTTTCTTCATGTCTCCCAGGTTAAATAGAGGAATGTTATCTCTGTTTTACTAACGGGGAGCTGAGATAGAGGCACCTCAAATGTGTCCAGCCACATAAAAATCAGGTTTCAAGGCTTACCTCTTTTTCTAGCCTCTGTGGAAAATCACAGCTTTTTCTGGGAACCATCCACCCCACGATAATGCACACATCTACTCTTGATGGGATTTGCTGCTTTATGTCTGTCCTTCTCTCCCAGATGATTCCAGCTGAAGCCAGTTGGAATGAATACAGGGACACTAACAGGTCTAAGCACTTTCTGAAGGGACTTAGCCATCAAAAAACTGCAGACCAGGTGTTTAAGAGGGTCCTTTGCAAACCCAGCTGCCTGGAAAGCAAGTGCTCCAGCAAGGTTCAGATGTTCTGGGTCTAGTACAGGAGGCTCACCTATGGAAATGGCCTAACCAATTACAGGAGGCAGTCCTGATCTGTCTAATCCTGTGTCAGCTTCTCCTAACTTCATATGGTCTCTGAGGGAAAGGGATGAGGGATCACTCTTGGACAGGAGGAGACAGGTCCACAAGGCTTTTTTTTTCCAAAGGTGAGAAGAAATTCTGGGATTTAGGTAGACATTAATGGTTGATATGGAATACAATTCTGAAATCTGTGGTAATCTTCAGATGATTTTAGGGTTTCCAAAATAGTCAGAAGTTCTGATAACTTGAGGCTTTTGAGAGCAGACAGACAAATTGCTGTAAAAATGTACTTTGGGAAACCAGCCAGCACTGGCACAGAAAATAAGGCCTGTTTCCAATCCATGTGACTTTAGGATTAATTCTCTTCTGCCAATTCAAATCTTTTTGTAGTTTTAATTGCCTTCTATTACTAAATTCTCGTTCATGCATAATGTGTATGATGGCTCAAGTACTAAGCAGTATCAACATTTCACTTCAGATGTGGCTGTTCTCCTGGGGAAACAATGTGACTCCTGTAAATCTGCGGGTAAAAAATGTTGGACGAGAAAGAAATCTGGCACATGGATGACACAGTCTTTCCTCCATGACACAGTGTCTACCTGACTTCTTTGCCTTTGAAACTTTCCCTTCACCGTTGCTAAACTGAATGTGTAAGTAATGAAAATAAATATGCATGAAGGTACTGTCAAAATAATACTTGGAGGTTGTTTCTCTTTTTAGGAACCTTGCAGAGCATCACAACCTGACGCCATTCCTGGATTGCAGGCTCATACAGGAATGAGACTACTGGCTGACCATGGAATACCCTTCATTTTTATTTGTAGAGCACATTGTGCTAAAAAACCTTAATTTCCCTTTAGCTTTCAAACCATATAAATACAAGTAAACAGTAATAACTGGTTACCAATGCACTTCAAAGTGGACCACAGAGATCAACAGAGGTCAGATCGTTTTTAACTCCATGAAAACAGTGCAATACCTTTGAAAATAGCAATGGTGGGAAGTGATATTTACTCCTGAGAGCCATCTGTGTGTTTCCATAGTAGAAATCAACCCATACTTTTTAAGAGAAATATACCACTTCTCTAATTTTGGATCTAAAAGTGGTAGTGTTTCTACAGATGAAAGTGTGCATTCATTGCTAAGATACACAGAGGCCATCTGAAAACTTTCCTGTCATTAAACTGGTATTTAATTTACCTCCCTCTTTTAGGTCACTTGGAATTAACATTTAGTAAATTGGTTTTGGGCAATGTGGTAGGGACAAACTGAGGATCTGAGTTCAGTAAACTCTGCTTGTCCATTGCTTGAATACATTAGGACTATTTAAGATGCAAGTGCCCTGTAATGTTGGGTGTGTAATAAATATAAAACCCAGTATCTAGTGTTTTGAACATTTCACTCATCTGTTCTTCAATAATATCAATATGTTAGTTATTTGCTGAGATCTGAAGCATACTGTTGTTAACTAAACCTCAATAAATGTGCCCTGTAGATGTGCACCCAGGACCTCAAGGGAGAGGGACAAGAGTGAGCTCACTACAACTTAGAACTGCTGACACTTTGAGGGCAGAAGCACGATTATGTGCTGCCCAGTCTGTTAGATAAAGCTATAATGACGTAGGAAGTTGGGATTACAAAGTTCAAAACTGCTCTAGACACATTCAACAACTGTAGGCATTTAGTCAGAGGAGTTAGATGAAATTGGTGATTTTTTAAGATCAGAGGAGTTGTTTTTCTAAAAGAATTTCTCAGGTTAACAGATGATGAAGAAGCAGGTCAGATTGGATTGTCACAGAAGACCCTATAATCTACACTCATGTTTTCAAAAGCAGGTGAGTTTCCAAGTAGAAAAAGTATGAACTTTCTGCATGATGCCTGCAGCACTTCTCTGGGGTGTGCTTTATAGTCAGTGGAGGGAAACAGAGTTTTTAGGGCATCCCATTTTTTTCCCTAAGTAGCTATTGAAAACTGGCCAGCTGACTCACTGAGGTGCCTTGTCACTTTCCATTGTTATGACAAGGCTTAGATGAGCAGCTCCCATGACTTTTCAAGAATGCAAGAGCTGAGACAGAACAAGGCTGTCACTAGTTTTCTCTAGCCATGTTTCAAAAGGTTTGACCCTCTTTTGCCTTCATCAGGATAAGCCATACTCTTGAAGAGCCCATCTGAGGCAGGGGACTATCTTGGTGAGCAGAGCTCGTGTGCCAGGGACCAAAACCCTGAGCTGCAGATGTGAAGTCCTCAGGTTAATTCCCAGCTTGAGGCCTACCCAGATGTTAACAACCTGGTGAAAAACCTGCCAAGCAGAAGAGGGGATTCAAGATTCTCTGTAGAGAGCAGGAGACAGGATGTGGAGCATGTGACAGCTCTAAGGAAGGAAATTGAAGGTGGAGAGATAAAGTATCTGGAAAGGGGTTTGCCTTCAGTGAGCATGAGAAGCACTAGTGGGTCTTTTGACGTTAAATTTTGTAGAAAAACAACTCTAATGATATTTAGTACACTTTGGTATTTCAGGAAAATTGCACTGCAGCTGACTAAAAAGAAAGCAGCTTGACAAACCAGTCTAGCTTGGGAATATCTGCTGGGGTATTTCCTGGGATGCTTTTTCAACACTGCTTAAGATGCTGGGACATATCCCTGGTTTCTGGGACATCATTGGCTATACTGTTAACTTGTTAGCCTGGTTCATGTCACAATGGGACTACTCACACTCAGTTCCCAGGTGTGTCTTAGCACAGGCATGGGAGTTTTCTCATCCCTATTTTGGGTGACAACCTGTTTTTGATGGTAAAACGGTTTGGTGGCTAGGGTGCAGTCTGACTGTCTGACCTCAGCATCAGAGAGAGGTTCCTGCTCAGTGTACAAGTACAGATGTAATCTCAAAGCCTCCATTGTCAGGAATGCAGATTCTGGGAGGTAGATTTTAGTGTGCAGTGTTCAACTGCACTGGCTAGAGTTTGTGGTGTGTCGGACAGCTTCTCAGCCTTTCTCTCCCTGAAAATCTGCTCTCCAAAGGGAATCTGTTTGACCAGCCTCTAAAGACACCTTTTCCTTCCCTGTCACAACATCCTGACACGTGTCCTGCATGGACACTCAGCCATGTGATAGGAAGAGTAATGGTACAAAAATTAACTTCTCAGCACTGTTTAGTTTCCTTTCTTTGCTAACTTTTCACTGTGTTGTGTTTCCCACATATCCTCTCTCTCCTGTGTCTACTGACCGTGAAATACCTTTCTTTCACATATTAGGAAAATCTACTCTTGCTGTCCAATCTATGTACATGTGCATGTAGGCTGTATGAAAAGACAGGATAGGTATTAGGCTTTGCAGTGTTTTAACGTGGGCTAACTAGAAATACAGCTGTATTTGAATTAATTTATAGTGTGTTTCGCAGTGGTTGCAATTATATTTGAATGAAGCAGCCAATAAATCATTTTTTTTACCTCTTTTATTTTTTTAATTGTAATTATTGGCCAAGCTAATATATTGTAAATTCTTCTAAAATTAGGTGTGGGACACAGCCAAATAAGCACTATCTGCAACAAAATAGGTCAGTGTCATGGCTTTTGTAAAGTGTTCTGTATTGTAAAGCTGACTGAGATGCACAATTCATCAACAGTATCCACCAACCATGATTTGAGCAGAAACTCTTGAAATGAAGAGACAAAGATATCAGCATTTCATTTGAAGACTCTTATCTATGCTAATCTTCTGTTTTAATCTCTCCCAAGTGGAACAGAAGCAGGGAGTAGCTCATTCTTTATTGTAGAGTCTATTACCCAAATATAAGCCATGACGTTAAGGTATACACCTTCCCACTGTACCTTGATGCTGACATCTGAGCCAGTATCAAAGCTGCACCTTAATCTTTGCAGTGTGCATCATACTTACACATGCCAGTGTAACCATAGAGCTGGAACAAAATCAACCGTAAGTACAAGATGTGTGGTTTAGAATGTTGCAATATTAGTTCTGTCTTCAAGGATGCCTACAGTAAGCAAATCAGCATTCTTCCAGGATAAAGGAGAAACACTATGTAACCAGTTTAGCTTGGCCAGAAAATGAGGAAAAAACTCGAAGTAGGTGAAGGGTAATTCTGGCAGGGGGAGATCGCAGCCTCTGACCCAATAGCCACCTACTCAGATTATACCCCAGACTCAATTGAGAACAATAGAACTAGCTTGTGTGCATGTGTAGTAATTAGCATACGAAGAGTATCTGTTATAATTGGAACCAATTAAATTAAGAATGTAGAATGGAATATATGAATATGTAACAACCTTATGGATAAATATCTGTAAAGTTTGATCCTTGGCATCCCCCATGGTCCCCCATGCATCCAGTGCTGTAATAAAAGAATGCCTCCCTTTTAACATTACATTGGTGTTAGGAGGTTTTCCTTGACCAAGGTTTGGCGGTAACACCAGGACCTGAATTGCAGTTGTATTTTCGGAAACACCAGGGCTGTAAATCCATATCCAGATTGACCAACTGACATTTGAGATATGATGTTATGATATGCACATTGATATATTCAGAATTTGCTTAAATTTTAAAGATTGTTATTTTCCAGGTCCCTGAACATATGCTTTTGTTAAACATACTTGATATATGTATATATGCACATATATACATATATGAAAATGTTTGTTTACATAACTGCCACAGCTGTTCCTGGAATAACTGTTGAGCAACTTATATAAAAGAAAGAATTCTCTTTATTGCCTTAAAGGAGAGGGATAGTTATTACTCACTCCAAATCAGAAGAAATTGATGTAATTCCTGTATTTCTGGAATTGGTGTATCAGCATGTCTTATATAACAGCAGATTAGATAACTCAAATAATTGCTAAGCAGGGTTTTGTGTGTAGAGATCAACATGCAAAGTTAACATTGCGAATACTAGAATTAAATAAATGCTACTATGAATCTTGACCTTGTCAGCAACTTTTTATCATTTTGCTTGTCACAGCATCCTTGACTTGCCAAGTAAGATGACTAAGAGGAATTAAAGGCACCACTCTGAAACCATCATAGAAAATCTTTTCCTGAACATACCCATTGATAACACAGATTTTCATTCACGAATTTGTGTAGAACTATTACAGAGAGGACCATTGTAAACCAAAGAACTTTGGAGATATCTTGGAAAAATGTCAATTAATTTGCCTACACTATCCCATTGAATGTTTCACATGCATTGCCACAGTCCTTAGGGTGAGAAGTACCCCATCTCACAAAGTGCCTTATCGAAATATCCTTATCATTTACTGCATATACACCTCAGTCCAAGATGATAGATTACTGATCTTATCTGTCTCTGTAAGAAATTGTTGCACAAATTTTTTGACTTTTATTTTTGTCCTCTGACTCTGGATCATACATCTCTCTCTTTGCATTACTAACTTTTGCTGCAGAGTTAAAGTGGTAAAGTAATTGCAGGAACCTGAAAATGGGTTGGTGAGGGCTAATTAGGAAAGTCATATCTGATCTATATACAAAAAAGACCAACCTCAGAGTATCAGGATCTTTTTCAGTAATACTTTCCACTTCTTGTGGGTTGTGTCACTGCCATGGTGCCATCTGTACACTGAAGAAAAATTAAATATGATCCAGCAATGGGAACAAGATAGTGAACAAGTAGCTTAACATTTAAGATTTTTGCCATTTCTTCACCAATTGATGTTTTAAAATCTTACTGGCTAAATGCCTAGGAAGTCTTCCAAGTGATTAGAATGCTCCTTACCTTAGATTTGCATTCATAACAATAACAACTGTTGCCTGTACAAACTTCCTGGTTTTCAGTGTTCTGCAGTCATTTTCTACATGACTTTCACAACATACATATAGCATCTGTGTTTTTCCTTTGAAGAGGCAGATTTATGAGCAAAGATTATTCAAATTTAACACACATTGCTTGAACAAAGGTCTAGTAAAAGGAGTTTTGGTAATTGGTTATATGTTGGCAAGCACATATCTTCAAGGACCGCAAAAGAAGATGCCTCATAGCAGCGCAAGTAGGAATAAAAGAGATTAGAGAAAACAAAGGAAACTGCAAACTGCGTGAAAGAAAACATAACTTCTATAGGAAGTCTTTGGAAGAAAGTGCATTGTCACCAGAATGTGCAGTCATCAGAAGGAAGTGACGGGGGCTGCGTTTATTCAGTCTTTACAGCTGCAAGAAAAGAAACAATTGATAATTTGCTGCAAAAAATAATCTTTCTTGTTGGGAGGTGAATAAAGTTATATTTCTTTCTCCAATTCCTTTTGCCTTTTAGGAAATAGTTTGCTTTTCCATGTGCATGCATGTTTAGTCTGATTCTACCATCCTTGTAATAACAGATGGACCAGAACTAACTTAAGTACTGGGAAGACAGAATGACATCCATATTCATTTATATGGTAGTATTTTTTTTTTCAGAATGCACAGAAAATATGTAAGCATATAAAATGGCTGTTATTTCCTTTTATAGGTGTTCATTCAAAGAATTTGTCACTTATTTCATATGAAAGAGAAAAGATGGGGAAACGCATGTATAATTGTAATATAGTAAAGAATTTCAGTTAAGAATGTGTGACAATTACTCACCAAAGTAGTTTTTTTTTCAAAGTAAATTTAGCTTTGGTTTTGTATTTTTGTATCCATAGAAATATGATACATGGCGAGAAAAATTATTTTAATGAAAAGTTATTGTTTTCTTTGTGTTGACTTACAATAGAAGTGTCAGATATACTTTTCCTTTTTAGTAATTTTCTATGGATAAGGAAAACATACACTTTCTAACTTATAGTTCAGAAACAATGACAATTAAAAAGAAAGGAATCAAGTTGCATAAATAGGAAAACTTCCATTTAATTAAAATAAACCACTTGGTACAAAAATGTAACATCTAATTTTCAGGATTGAATTCCTTCAGGAGTAAGGGTGCCATGTAAGAAACACAGGTTTCTCCTGCATAAAGTGTAAATAGCCACATTTGAGCAATTATCAAAGCATACTTTAATGTTTCCTGGACACTATTTGATGTAGTACCGATGGACTTAGGAGCTGTTCAGGCAGTCATCTGCAACTGGTCAGATGGGTCACAACTATTTCCAGACCACAATCCAGATCACAGAATCATAGAATCAATTGAATATGCCTACACAATGGCAACGGGCACAAGCTGAATTACAGGAGACTATGTTAAATATGAGAAAATACTCGGTACTGTGAGTATGCTTTGACACTGAACCAGAGAGACTGTGGAATTTCTGTCTTGGGGAATATTTAAAACTCAGTGGGACATGGCCATGATCTGTCTGTCTGCTGTAGTTTACTTTGAGCAGGAGCTTGGACTGGATGATCTCCAGAGCTACTTCCAGGCTCATCAGCTCTCTGATTCCAAGAAATACAATTCTACTTTCTGCTCTGTCAATAATTTGTGTATGACACTGCTTTGGGCTAGGATACATTTAATTGTCTTTATAGTATCTCATATGGTGTTACATTTTAGATTTGTGACCAGAACAGTGTTGATGACATAGGGATGTTTTAGTTATTGCTGAGCAGTGTTTACACAGAGTAAAAAAGACCACCTCTGCTTTTCACACCACTGCACCAAGAAGTAGGCTGGGGGTGCACAAGAATTTGGGATGGGACACAGATGACCTGAATGATTCCATACCATATGATGCCATGCTCAGCATATAGAGCTGGGGGAAGAAGGAATATTCAGAATTAAGGCGTTTGTGTTCCCTTGTAACTGTTAGGAGTGATGAGGTTTTGCTTTTGTGGAGATTTTTAAACATTTCTTTACCAACAGGAATAGGAAATTAATTCCTTATTTTGCTTTCCTTGAGTGTGCAGCTTTTGTTTTGCTTATTGAACTCTCTTTATATTAACCCATGAGTTTTCTCACTTTTGCTCTTCTTATTTTCTTCCCTACGCCACTGGGGTGGGGTGTGAGCAAGTGGCTGTGAGGAGCTTAGGTAGGAAGAGTAACTAATTCAGTTGTAGATTCTCAGAGAAACATAAAGTCATACATATGTATTTAAATAAAAGTCTAATTGGAAGCTCAAGAAGCCAGTAAGTATTCTTATGTTAGTTTCACTTTGCTTTGGGCATGATTAATGCAGAGAAATCAGAATTATAGAATCACCGCCCTTAGAGTATCCTTTTATCCAATCTAAACTTCCCCTGTTTAAGTTTGAACCCATTATACCCCTTGTCGTATCACTACAGTCTTTAACGATGAGACCCTCCCAAGCATCCTTATAACCCCCCTTCAGATATTGGAAGGCTGCTATGAGGTCTCCATGCAGCCTTCTCTTCTCCAGGCTGAACAGCCCAAATTTCTCATCCTATCTTCATACAGGAGGTGCTCCAGTCCTCTCATGATCTTTATGGCCCTCCTCTGCACTTGTTCGAACAGTTCCATGTCCTTTTTATTTTGAGGACACCAGAACTGTGCACAGCACTCCAAGTGAGATCTCACAAGAGCAGAGTTGAGGGACAGGATCACCTTCTTCAACCTGCTGGTCACTTTCCTTTTGATGCAACCCAAGATACGGTTGGCTTTCTGGGCTGCGAGTGCACACTGCTGGCTCATGTTCATTTTCTCATTGACCAACACCCCCAAGTTCTTCTCCTCAGGGCTGCTCTGAATCTCTTCTCTGCCCAACCTGTAGCTGTGCTTGGGGTTTCCCCAACCCAGCTGTAGGACCTTGCACTTATCATGATTAAAATTTATCAGGTTGGCATCAGCCCATCTTACAAGCGTGTCAAGGTGCCTCTGGATGGCATTCCTTCCCTCCAGCCTATCAACTGAACCACACAGCTTGGCATCATTGGCAAACTTGCTGAGGGCACACTCAATCCCACTCTCCAGGCACTGGAATGGGTTGCCAGGGATGTTGTGAATGCTCCATCCCTGGCAGTGTTCAAAGCCAAGTTGGACAGAGTCTTGGGTGGCATGTTTTAGTGTGAGGTGTCCTTGTCCATGGCAGGGGGGTTGGAACTAGATGATTTAAGGTCCTTTCCAACCCTAACTGTTCTTTTGTTCTGTGATTCCATGATCTCTTTTACAAGACTTCCAGAGTTTTTGTAGGGGACAGAAATCATGCTCTCACCTTGCCAATTAAGGTAGTCATAGGATTAAACTTCATCAGGTTGGCATCAGCCCACCACACAAGCATGTCAAGCTCCCTCTGGATGGTATTCCTTCCCTCCAGTGTATCAGTCAAACCGTATAACTTTTTGTCATTGACAAACTTGCTGAGGGCACATTCAATCCCACTGTCTATGTCACTGACAAAGATGTTGAACAAGACTGGTCCCAACACCAATCCCTGAAGGACACCACCCGTTACTGGTCTCCAGCTGGACATTGAGCCATTGAGAACAACTCTTTGCGTGCAGCCATCCAGCCAGTTCTTTATCCACTGAGTGGTCCATCTATCAGATTGATGACTCTCCAACTTAGAGATAAGGATGTCACATGAGACAGTGTCAAATGTTTTGCATAAGTCCCGGTAGATGACATCAACTGCTCTATCCCAGTCCATCAGTTCCGTAGCCCCATCATAGATGGCCATCAGATTGGTCAGGCAGGATTTCCCCCTCAGTGAAGCCATGATGGCTGTCACCAAGCACCTTGCTGTTTTTCATGTACCTCAGCATGCCTTCCAG
This sequence comes from Forpus xanthops, assembly GCA_032466535.1. NCBI lineage: Eukaryota > Metazoa > Chordata > Aves > Psittaciformes > Psittacidae > Forpus > Forpus xanthops. Next base: position 22,412 of record JASSUY010027584.1, on the reverse strand, counting down.
GACAATCCGCTCCAAGATTTTGCCAGGCACAGAGGTGAGGCTGACTGGTCTGTAATTCCCCGACTCATCCATTTTCCCCTTCTTGAAAAGGGGGTTATATTTCCCTTTTTCCAGTCATCTGGAACTTCACCTGACTGCCATGATTTTTCAGATGTGATGGAAATGCACAATTACATCAATGCTACTAAATGCTAAATGAAATACTCTTGTATTTACTATTGCACCCAATTGAAGGAATAGAGATGTGAGTAAAAAGGAGAGAATCATGTTATTGAATGGCATAACATCAACTGAAGGTTGTGTTTTCTTCTCACTTCCAGGTTCTTTGATCTCCCAAGAGAGACTAACGAAAGTCGTAGGTCACAATGGGAAAACAAGATGGGGCTGCCCAAGTAGCTGATGCTGTGGCTTTTCCTGCAGAGGCCTGAGATCACTGAGTTTGTTGCTCAGCTAGTGTCAGCTCAACTACTTCCACATCGCATTTCAGGGACATCACAAGATACTGGGCCCAAATTCTTCCATTTCTGACAGCATGCGCAACCAAGGCTCTTGGCTCAGATGCACTGGCCTATTATTGTACAGCTGTTTTATTAAAAATAAGTCAGCTGCTGTGTGAGCACTGCTTTAACTTTATAAAATTTTTAGTAGCTCATTAAAGAACAATGGTTGTTATTTTCTCATCTTGGACTAAAAGATATCATTTTGGACATCACTTTTATAGTGATTTTAGGAGAACCTCATCAGGAGGAGCAGAATTCACAGTTCTGCAATCTTACTTATTCCTGATGAAAGCAGCTTTTCAGAGGATTTAGTTATATCCAAAAAAGATTTACTGGCATGACATATATGCATTGATGAGACATATTCCTGGCTAGACATCTGCATTAGTGTTTCTCTTTTTTACTCCATGTCCATTAACTTATAAGGAAAGAAGTTGGCAAACATGCTGTGCTCTCTTCTGAAAATAGTGGTGTAGTGCAGCTCTGCAAGCCCCTGGAAGAGGATACAAAAGCATGAGGTAAAGAGGCCCTTAAAAAGACAAGACAGTGAAAGTCCTGCAAAACTCCAGTGTAAAGCATTTTTTTTATCATTCTAACCTACTGTTTCTTTCATGGTAATTTTCTAGGACATGGAACACTATGTCTTTCTTCCCTCCAACCATACAAACTTGCAGTGTACCTGCAGGTAGATGTACAAAGATTTTCCCATCTGGGAGATGGGATGCTAGTCCTAGCTACCTAAGTTAATTGTGTATTTTATCCTATGACTGTTCACTGCCAAATATGTTAACACTTTTGTTAGCACAGTGTCATGACTGGGAGAACCATGGTCCTCCTTTCCACTTTTTTTCCTTGATATTCTGAACATTTCATTTGTCTCAAAAGTGACATTGCTTTGATGGGAAGGATGACCATTACCTCTGTAAATATGGATGATATATCTGAGGAGAGCCTGGCTCCACTAGCTGAACACATGAACTACATGTGTGTATATATACACACACACAAGTATAGAGATTTAGGACTTTTAATCAAATTTCATTGTCATAGGTTCAGCAGTAGCAGTCATTTTTCTCCTTTTTGGTAGCTGGTGCAGCACTGTGTTTTTGATTTTTGGCCTGGGAAGAGCACTGATAATACCAGTGTATTTAGTTACTGCTTGGAATGTTTAGCCTGACCAAGGACTTTCTGAGCTGAGGGGAAGCAGAGACAGGACACCTGACCCAAACTAGCCAAAGAGGTATTCCATACCACAGCATGTCACGACCAGGATGTAAAAACTAAGGGCAGGACCTGGAAGAGGGGGATATGCTTCTTGGTCAGGCTGAGTATAGTGGGTGGGCAGTTGTATTCTTATCCCTTGTGTTTCTCTTGTCATTATTATTATTGGTGGCAGCAGTAGTGGTTTGTGTTGTACCTTAGTTACTAAACTGTTCTTATCTCAACCCGTGGGAATTGCATTCTTTTGATTCTCCTCCCCATCCCCCTGGGAACTGGGAGGAAGAAAGAGGGGGGAGTGGGTGAGAGAAATGTGTGTGTTATAGTGGCTTAAACCATGGCATTCATGCAGGCCTCAAACTCAGCTTAAAAAAGGGATCAGTTTGGGACAGAAAATAAATTTTGGAGGCTTTTCTCTGTATTCCACTGGTGTAAGCTCTGTTAAAATGGCAGGTCTGGTGAGTACCAGATTTGTATGCCTTCTCCTCCCTGTACAGGTGGAAATCTGCACTGTGAATATACAGCTGATGGGGCACAAACTTCAATGAGCTATGCACTAACAGCTACGTGCCTTGCCTTTACCTACCAGTCCTATAAGGCCTTCTCACATGATTTCTGTGCCAATAATGTTTGCACTGCATCTTAAAGTCAGTCAACTGCACAGGCCCTTGCATTTCTTTTCTGATGCTGGCCTTATTGAACTATAAAAAGGTACATGTTTGGTACAGTGGCCACAGTTGTAGATGCATCTGTCCCATCTGCACTATAGGTTGGGACATGCTTAACTCAGAGTAGAGTATTAAGCTTTCTTGTGGTTCTTTTGAAAAAGCTCATTTAAAGCTGATCTCTCTCTGTGGGACTACATCCAATCAGCCTGTGCACACTCCACTTCAGATGGAAAGCAGCATTTACAGAGGACACCTCTAGCCCCTGATGTGTAACTTAGCATTACTGAATCTTTGCAGTTAGGTACATTAAAGTCAGGCATAGAATTGTTAAGTCACTACACTCAAGTGTCCTATCATTCTGGCCCTGAGTGTTGTGACTGAAGAACTGTGCAGCTTGTTCTGCTATGTCCCAGTTTGCAGTATTGCAAGCTGCCATAGTAACCACTAGAGTATCCTTCTTCCTTACACCAGAACCAAGTATAAAAGGCAAGCAGCCTATTGGGTATGGTGTATGGCCACTTACTCTTTCCTTTGGTACCAATTCCACATTCATCATGATATACAGAATTTACAAGTCCTAGGAATGATGAAACTGATAAAAAATTATAATGCTTGGTTGACATGTGGTTTCCCCAGCACTTGGCACTAGAACGGTTAAGCTAAAAACTAATGTTTACAGTGAACTGGGTGACACTCACACTCCAGCTCACAGCAATGTTTTCTTTGAATTTATTACATGAAATTAAAATTGTCTTCATCCAACAGAGGCTGATTACAGAACTCTTGCTTAATCTTTAATTTACTCTAAGAGCTTTCCAGAACTCTATCGTTAAGTTTATTTCTTCTACCAAAGAGCTTGGTTTCCTCATCATTATCATAATTTAATACTGGAGTCAGGGATAAAATGCTGGACAGCTCATCAAATGATTTCTTCCAGAAATAATGTCTGTATCTGTGATTAGTATAATAAAGCCTTTGTGCATAATTACAAAATGTGCATGTTTTCCTCCACCTCTTGCTTTGCCTATGTGTTATCATAACCTCTGTCAGCCTATTCACAGCAAATAAATTCTACCATTGAAAACTTGAAATTAAGTTCCTACACTTATTTTACAGGGAGGACTAAATGGAAATATCAGTATCTCACCATCCTGACTCAGATAAAGCCTAAACTTTCTCCAGATAAAAAAGGATGGATTTTGAGGGGTACAACACAGAAGGAATCCATACCCTGATTATTTTTTCCCCCCTAATTTACTTGTCTTTATGCTAAACAGAATATGGGAAACATGATACAGACTGTGATTACTTAACTGCATAACAAATATCAGCAGAATTTTTATTATATAGAGAGGCAAAGGATTATGCTCAGAAAATGTATCAGATAAAAGCCAGCACTGTAGTTTTTGAAATGTTGCTAGGGTGTCAAAATACACTGGCTTCTGACTGCCCAGATGGAATGGTTTGGTTTTCTGAAAGTAATATCTATGTCATATCACCAGCCACCTTGAACTAAATATTGGCACAAATAGAAGATATTTTGGCTTGGTATCAAAATGTGCAGTTCTCATGGAAAGTGTTATATGCTCTTGCACTATATGGCGGGTGTGTTAAGGTTTCCATCTCATTCAGTATGAGCCTTTTCGTTTTAAAATTTATGCTCTCAGATCAAGTGATTTTATGTCATGGAAAACTTTAATGATGAAAGGAATTAAGCATTTTGACCTAATGTAGCTTTAATATTCATGGCTTGACATCTTCTGGGCTTTCCCAGTGTTATCTGCATCAAGTGTTCAGAAGATTCATAGGAACTTGAATATTCAAACATGTCATGTCCAAACAGGATATGAGACCTTCTGCACTTCATTTTCTGGTTCTCTTTCTGGTTCTCTTTCTAGCAGTTATACAGCAGCCTGGAAGGAGAGACAAAAACTGTTCCTTAAAAGAGTTCCTTTTTGGCTGAGAAAGTTGAAGCTAGGCTGGGAATGTCGGGGCTGTTCAGCCTGGAGAAGGCTGCATAGAGACCTCATAGCAGCTTTCCAATATCTGAAAGGGGCTATAGGGATGCTGGGGAGGGACTCTTCATGAGGGACTGTAGTGAGAGGACAAGGGGTAATGGGTTCAAACTTAAACAGGGAAGTTTAGATTAGATATAAGGAAGAAATTCTTTACTATGCAGGTGGTGAGGCACTGGAATGGGTTACCCAAGGAAGTTGTGAATGCTCCATCCCTGGTAGTGTTCAAGGCCAGGTTAGATAGAGCCTTGGGTGACATGATTTAGTGTGAGGTGTCCCTGCCCATGGCAAGGGGTTGGAACTAGATGATCTTAAGGTCCTTTCCAACCCTAACTATTCTATGATTCTATGATAAGATTCTACATAAAAAACAAGGAACCTAGCATAACAGAGCTGGATGTAGAGTCCATTGTTAGATACAGACAGCTTGCACAGCTTGGGAAGGGTGAAACTCAAAGTCCAAGTCAAGCTACACTATTCTAAGCATCTCTTTGAATGGGATACAACATAATTACTGAGTTCAGCTTGAATAGGAAGGTAAGACAGAGTGCACAAAGTTCAAGACAATAAAAGTATTATCCATTGCATAGGAATTTGCAATGGATTTTTCAGAGCTTGAAATTTGGATTAATGGTAATTAAAGTGGTGTTTTTTTTCTCAAGAATTGTTCTGAGTGTTTTATGAGCACCAAGACATAACTCACAACAGCATGTGTAGTGCAATTCTAGTCTATGATTTATATATGGTGGAAAGTTTACCTTCCAAGTGCTTAACAATCCGAACTGGCTGAATTTGGTACTGAAAGTAAAAGGATGTTGACTGACATTTTGCAACACTTTCAGTTTGAATTGCTCAGTGTCTCCAGAAGCTCCTTTTTTTTATTGCAGTTACAACTGCCATCAAGAAGCATAGAAATTGCACTACATGTCTTGTACAAGCTAAATATTCCTTACTGCTTTGAGAGTTCTTAGAGGAAAATAGGTCCACTTCTTGTTTAATCTAAATGAGTATGTGAGATCAATTCTGACCACATCAGAACTTTTGCTGGAGAAGTTCCTGTGTTGGAGTTTGGCTAATGTCTTTTTTCTTGTTTGGCATCCTGTTCATCTCATTATTGCAGTTCCTATAACGAAAGGACTGTTTTATTGCGAAACTGTGATGCAACACGCCTGGTGCCTCTGCATAGAGCAGGGCTTTTTTTTTTCAGAGGACAAGCTTAATCTTCAAGCTTGAGAAACTCTCTGTGAAAGATGCCAAAAATCCTCTCTGACCAACACTTTTTTATATTTTATGAGTCTCATTAGTCTTTGTTTGGCCATCCTCTTATGGATTGACATATGGTATCAATAAGTACTATAAGTGTTCACAGTTCATGCCATCCTGTGAAGCACACACAATAGGATGTAAATTACTCCAAGTTAAAACTACAGGAATTAACTTTATATGCAACTAGAATCATCATCATTTGGCAAACTGCTCAGAGTTTTCGACTTTAAATGAGTTTTGACTGGGTTCAGTGCCATTAAATAGGGGACAAGGCCATGTGACCAAGCACATAGCTTTTTGGTTTGGCTAGCAGCAGTTAAAGGCACTTTAGTCCTAGTCAGCCTGCTAGTATTTAATGGCTGTACAGGACTCTGCCTAAAAGTAGATTTTAAATTTCTATTTTCATATTAAACATTTTAATCACAGTGCTGGTCACTGTTTCATCTCAGGACACTGTTGATGCCTCATGTGGATATTACCTTACCAAACCAGATCTTAGCTAGGTTGGTAATGTCAGAAAACCAGCTCTGATCTACTGAGACTTTTTACAGATCAAGGTCTGTAGAAGGTGGGCAGATGATCTCTATCCAGGAATAAAGGGAGAAAACAATGGGCTCTTTTTTGGCCAGTATGGGCTGGTGGTTCTCAGAGGAGCTAAAGACTGAATGAAACTCAGTGACAACCAACCACTGTATCATGTCTTTCCCCTAGTCAAAAGTATAATACAGTAGCAAGAGTGTTTGGGGAAGTGGAAATAAATGGCCAGACTATGTACATGGTATAAAACTTTGCATGACGCTTTAATCTTGAGCTGCTCATACTTGCTCATATTAATGTTATTGGATTCAGCACAGAAACAAGTTATGAGTACATTTATCTCAAAATAAGGTCAATGGTAATTCACATAATAATTATGAGCAATCAGACAAACTATGGCAGGAACCTGGATCTTTCCATCAAGTGAATGCCCTATTCAGTATGCTATTGTACAGGACATTTAGACCAACATGAATAATAAAGGCAACTAATTTTAGGAGAAGTGGTTAGGCTGTTAGGTCACATTTTGCCTGGACACTTTATTTAAGAAATGCAAGAAATTAGACTTCTGGAAATGCTAACTTTCCTCTAGTAAAAGTTTCAGAAATGTTCTTTAGCCAAAGTTGCCCATTTCCAAATGGAAAATAATATTTCAGAAGGAAGGTCACTACCCCTTATTTTAAAAGTAGCACTATTCTTCATTGCTGACAGCTGTATGCTTTCAGATTTCCTTTCTTTACCTTTGTTTCTCTAGGGACAGAGGGTGCTAAATGAGAATTTATGAAGACCCAAATAGTCACACAAATGATATTTTTCTGCAAATAACTGATCTACCATCTACTAGTTTTACTATCCATCTCTACAAGAACTCAGCCTTTAGTACACATTAATGTGTGTGTCGTCAGATAAGAAGATATATTTTTCATTCAGATGGGGCTAATAATAAATGGATCCAGTGCTAAACTGAACTTTATATATTATCTTACTATAGTATAGATATAAGTTTTGGCAAACCTGTAACTGTTTTAGAGCAGTGGCAGAAAAAAACCCAAATTTCTCATGAAAACTCTCAAAAAACCAAATATTTTTTATTTATCCTCATTATAAGACAATTTGAACACTCTTGAGACAAAAGAAATTGGAAATTTGCAAAGTATCATATGAACAGATTACACAGATTACAAGATTTTACAAACTGCTGGTCAGAGCTGCAATAAAGTGACCAAAGGCTTTACCATCCTAGCATGCTGCTTTTCTTTGCTTAGTTACATCTCTTGGATGTGTTTATTTGGGATGTTTATTTTACTTTGGCCCAAATCATCAAATCTGTTAAGGTGATGTAGTACAGATTCAGAAAGTGCCTCATGCATGACCAGTCTCAGGACATGAGTGCTTAAGCATTGTGGTCTGATGCCACAAGCAGAACTCATATTCTTGTGTCATGTGCACTGAATGAAGGTGTACAGGCACTTACGAATAATGTAAAGTCCAGCTGGAGGCCAACCACTATTGATGTATTCCAAGGTTTTATTTATTATTATTATCAATACTGGACCTGGTATTCTTTAGCATCTTTATTAACGGCTTGGATGATGTGGCAAAGTCACTGTCAGCAAGTTTGCTGATGATAAAAATCTGGTGGCTTTTACACCAAAGGGTTGTGCTGCCATTTGGAGGATCGTGGGCAGGGTAGAGGTATGAGCACAAAAAAAACAAAGGAGGCAATTCATAATGAGAAAATGACATAACACCCAACTGTATTTTACTATAAGATTGTGGCATGGCATATAGACCTGCAAAAAGCAGCTAGTGCCTTTCCATGATCTCTAGACTCCCTCAGGCAGAAAAAATGATTCCACCTAGGCATAGTGACCTTTTCTTGTAACAGCAAATGAAGCAGAAAAAGACATTCCCTTCCTATTGCTTTCCATTCCCCCCAAAAAAAAGAAAACCGTAGAAAGTACAGGGGGAACAGTATAAATCTAGTTTGCTCCCTGACCAGGATAATGACCTGCTGCCCTTCTGATTAAGTTGACTATAATCTGTAAGGGAATTCTTCCTTCTGCAATAATTCTTCTTGTCCTTCTGGGAAGAAAATACTCAACAATGAGCTTTGCTGTTCCACAGTTTATGGTCACTTCAAAACCAACAGCAATTATTGGTGAGACTGCTCAACAGCTGATGGAGATGTAGTATACACAGTCCTCCTCTGGAGTTTTTTTCTCTTTTCTCAGTGAACCTTACCCTGGCAATAAATAAATCAGTCTTTGGGGTAGCCTTAGCCCTCTGTATGTGATGCTCAACATTGGTTGAAATCACCTTTGTTTTACATTTTTATTTATTTATACTGTGAAATGTATTTCAAATAAAACATTAGGTTTATCTTCAAGACTGGAGTTGGAAAGGAAGAGCCTTTTTCTTTCTCTGAAACTGTGCACCTCTGAGAGCACGGACCAGGCCTCAGCACTTAGGGAGTTTAAACCAATAAGGATGTGAGATAATTGCGTATTTGAGGATGGTTGATAATAGAAGTATTGCAAGACTGACAGTTTCATTGTTACTAATGAGTAGTGGCAAATTATTGCTTTTTGTAAGAGCTATCTCCTACCAAGCTAACAGCCATCAGAGGCTGAACTAGCACCTTGGCTACATTAGGTGGTCAGTAGGACACCAGTAATACTATATAAGAGATTTATAAAGCCACCAAAACTGTGGGTCAAAGGGGATTACATTACAAGGATATGCAATACTAACTTAGATCTCTTGAGTTAGCATTGAAGTCCATGAGAGAAGAGTGAGAAGGACAGGTTCAAGCATCTAGTACTCCTAATAAGTGGTAAGTTACTATTTAAAAGTTAAAAGGGATGGAATACTCTGGAGCTCAGGCTGTCTCTGTTGACTGTGTTGAGAACAAAGCATGAATGGGTTCCTGCCTTTGGCATCTCAAGTTCGGAAAAAAATCAGAAAAAGCCATTTTGGACATCCACTCATATCCAGTCAGTGAAGGAGGTGGTCAACAGAATTGGGAAAAACAGTGGAACACAAAAGTTTTGCCCTTACCTTATGAAAATGCATTGATATGTCACTTGTCCTGCCCTAGGATTGAGTGATACATTAAAAAAGATGTCTTCCTGGCTTGCACAACAAAGTCTATGTGGTTAAAGTTCTCTTGGAGGTCACAGTATTTTCACAGGTCTAGCTACAGATGAAAGATATTGCTGGGGCAGCTCCAGCACCAAGACAGATGTAGTTTAAAGGTAGTTATTTGTGGGGAAAAGTACTTCGGTTATGTAATTTACACCAAATGCCCAAGTGCCTTGGTTCTGACTGTGCCAAAACCAGATACCTAAGGAACAATATAAGAACTGGGGCGACATATACTATTATTTTCCCGTTGTGCTTTCCCAGCCTCTGACAATATGAG